>OY740811.1:9152827-9247827 GCA_963514005.1 Raja brachyura
AATGGTGCAAACGGGTGGCACTCACTTGCAGGGCTGAACACCATATTTTACAAGAAACATAGAAACATAGAAAATAGGTGCAGGAGTAGGCCATTCGGCCCTTCGAGCCTGCACCGCCATTCAATATGATCATGGCTGATCATCCAACTCAGTATCCCGTACCTGCCTTCTCTCCATACCCTCTTGATCCCTTTAGCCACAAGGGCCACATCTAACTCCTTACATCTTAAATATAGCCAATGAACTGGCCTCAACTACCCTCTGTGGCAGAGAGTTCCAGAGACTCACCACTCTCTGTGTGAAAAAAGTCTTTCTCATCTCGGTCTTAAAGGATTTTCCCCCTTATCCTTAAGCTGTGACCCCTTGTCAAGGACTTCCCCAACATCGGGAACAATCTTCCTGCATCTAGCCTGTCCAACCCCTTAAGTATTTTGTAAGTTTCTATAAGATCCCCTCTCAATCTCCTAAATTCTAGAGAGTATAAACCGAGTCTATCCAGTCTTTCTTCATAAGACGGTCCCGACATCCCAGGAATCAGCATGGTGAACCTTCTCTGCACTCCCTCTATGGCAAGAATGTCCTTCCTCAGATTTAGAGACCAAAACTGTACGCAATACTCCAGGTGTGGTCTCACCAAGACCTTATACAACTGAAGTAGAACCTCCCTGCTCTATACTCAAATCCTTTTGCTATGAAAACTAACATACCAAGAGACATTGGACTATGTATATATTTAAAATCTTACCCACAAGGTAGATTTGATCGGGGTGTATGAGACCCAGGCCTGATTTAAACTGGGCCCAAGGACCAGGGCAGACAGTTCGACCGGTTTAAGCAAGAGTTACAAGAGGCATGCGAGGAATTTTTTTAACGTTGACTTGTGGCAAAGGAGTGGGGAATGGGTTTCCGGAAATTGGCATAGAGTCGATGGAGCGAATGGCCTCCTTCTCTGCGGCAATAATTCCAAGCTTCCATCTGTAAAGATGGACTTAAAGGAAGAAAGCCAGAGGCCAAGCGATTAGTTGTGGCCATGGACAGACCAACATCTACCGAGCAGGTCCTATTTGATGGTGTGTCCACCTGAAGCGTCTGAGATGATTTTTGTTGGGAATGTTTCCAGCTTTGTCTTTGAAGTCCCTCTCAGGCATCATCCTTCAGCTTAGTTTGGGGCTGTGTGTTTGCAGGGTCTGTGCATTTCCCTCATTCAGAGAGGCTCGTAAAGATCTAACGGTGATCACTAGGATTTATATCAGAAATATTTCCCTTGCTCATCCGGCTTGCATCACCCTACCCCGAACTCCCGTATCAACTCCAGCCACACCACCCTAACCCTAACACCAGCTCACCTCCCCATCCCTGACTCCAGCCCCTCACCATTGGTCCCTACCACAGCCCCCCGCACCACTTCCCCCCACCACCGCCCCCCCCTCACCACTGCCCCCCCCCACCACTGCCCCCCCCACCACTGCCCCCCCCACCACTGCCCCCCCCACCACCGCCCCCCCACCACCACTCCCCCCCCACCACTGCCCCCCACACCACTGCCCCCCCACCACTGCCCCCCCCACCACTGCCCCCCCCCACCACCGCCCCCCCACCACCACTCCCCCCCCCACCACTGCCCCCCACACCACTGCCCCCCCACCACTGCTCCCCCCACCACTGCCCCCCACACCACTGCCCCCCCACCACTGCCCCCCCACCACTGCCCCCCACACCACTGCCCCCCCACCACTGCCCCCCCCCCACCACCGCCCCCCCTCACCACTGCCCCCCCCACCACCACTCCCCCCCCCACCACTGCCCCCCCCACCACTGCCCCCCCACCACTGCCCCCCCACCACTGCCCCCCCCACCACTGCCCCCCCCACCACTGCCCCCCCCACCACTGCCCCCCCACCACCACCCCCCCACCACCGCCCCCCAACACTCCCCCCCACAACTGCCCCCCCACCAATGCCCCCCCACAACTGTCCCACCCCACTTCCCCCCACCACCCTATTCCTAACTCCAGCTCCCTCTCCTGCCTCCAGCATTGTCCACACTCCACCCCTAACTACAAGCCCC
This sequence comes from Raja brachyura, assembly GCA_963514005.1. The sequence continues at coordinate 9,154,895 of OY740811.1, forward strand.
AGCACCCTACCCCACCCGACCCCACCCTACCCCTACCCCAAACTCAGCACCAACTCATCCTGCCACCCGACCCCTATCACCAGCCCCGGCCTCCCTATCCCAACTCCAGCCCCCCACCACCGCCCCCCCCACCACCTCCCCCCTAAACACCGCACCCCCACAACTTCCCCCCCACCACTTCCCCCCACCGCTTCCCCCCCACCACTTCCCCCCCACCGCTCCCCCCCACCACAGCCCCCCACCACTGCCCCCCTCTCCAGCACCAACTCCAGCCCCCAAAACCCGCCCCCTCCCACCCTAGTAACTCCAGCCAGCACCACCTCCACCCTTCTCCACCCCCCCTCCCCACCCTACCCCCTAACTGCAGCCCTCTCTGAAGCACACCAGCATGCCTGTTGCCACCACCACTGTCTTTTCTGGGTGAGCCCCCTGGCCCCACCACGCTCCCGTCGAACGGTCCCCGCTCCCAGATTGTCTTCCTTCTTGCTGAGCTGTTTTCACCGCTGATCAGAGCTGCGCAGCGAGTAATCTTGTAAATCATTTTCCCCGCAGATGAAGAAAAATTAATCTGTGTGTAATCTGTCATGGATGTAACTTGGACACCAGCAATGATTAGTACCGCGCGAGCTCCTGTAGGATAAGGCCAAATTGCAACGAGGACCGACCAGGTAAGGTGCTGCACATCTGCCTGTTCTTGTTCCAGCTACTTTCACATCAGGGTGATTGTACGGAGGAAAGTTATTAACTGTGGGGAATTAATCAATGGGCTGAAAACAATGATCGCTGGTAATTTTTTAGATAAATAACATGGCTGTGTGAAGACATATTTAGAGTAGCGTTGTGCTGCGTTAGGACTCTGGCTCATTCCCGGGGAATATTATCGAGGGCAAGGATTGTATTGTATCTGGATGGGTGGAACGCCGAGTCTAGCGATTCATTGTAACACTTGGCGGGTGCATTGGGCAGGATGGGGGTCTCTTCCTACAGCGGGGTCCTCACCCGTGTCTCAGCCCTTCCACAGCGGAGCAAAGGAGAGGGGCTCTCGTTCCGTTTCAGTGCAGTTGAGTTTATTGTCACATGTGCCGAGATACAGCGGTGTGTCTTACTGCCACGTGTGCAAACTGCTAACACACAGTGAAATTCCTTTTCATACAAATAGTCCACTAGAGTATTGCCGTTCCCCCGACCGCTGATCAGGAGTGTACAGGAATAGTCTGCGTGTTTTGGTGCCATTTCACGCTCCAGTTCCAGGCTGCTGTGGGTGTTCTTTTCGAGGTGTGTACGATCAAGCGGGGACTGGTTCGGGCAAATGCACTTTTACCCAGAGCAGGGGAAATCAAGAATCAAGGGGAGAGGGGAATTAAGAGGAACCTGTGGGACAACTCTTTCTGCACAGGGTGGCGGGTGCATGGAACGAGCTGCCAGGAGAGGTAGCTGGGGCAGGTTGAAGAACAACATCCACAAGATATTTGGACAGAGACATGCATAGTAAAGGGTTAGAGGGAAATGGGCCAAATGCGGGCCAGTGGGACCAGTGTGGATGGGGCATCTTGGGCAGCATGGACATTGGGCCGAAGGGCCTGTTTCCATGCTGGATGACTCTATGACTCGAGGTGGGACTAGCAGTGGTGGGGCAACTTGGACAGCATGGACGGGTTGGGCCGAAGGGCCTGTTTCCATGCTGTATGACTCTCGGTGGGACTTGTATCTTGGACAGCATGGACAAGTTGGGCCAAAGGGCCTGTTTCCATGCATTATGACTCTCGGTGGGACGTTTATCTTGGACATCATGGGCAAGTTGGGCCGAAGGGCCTGTTTCCCCGCTCTGACATTGAACCACTGACACCTCATTACATTCAGTTCATATTTGCATGGAAGAACGTGGCGCTAATGCAATGCAACTTCCTCGCGGCTCCAGGATGGTCGGTTTGTTTACTGCAGAGTATATTTATTAATATCTCTCGTTCAGGGTGCCGAGTGTGGAATACATTTTTTGTTATTCACTGACTCGTATTTGCATAATTAATTCAGGTGTGGGCACTGGGACTAATTTCCTAATTCAATCAATCTACACAACTGGCTCAATCAGCAGTCTGAAAATCATAATTTATGTTAATAATTTGTCACCAGCTCATCTGTTTTTTAACACAGCAACTCCTAGGCAGGAGAATATCAATATATTTTTCTAAAACGCTCTCTTGTCCATTTGTAACGTACATCCGCAGATCGCTTAGCCCAGTGGGGCAGGCGGGTGAAGCCAAAGCAGGCAGACGGGGTTCTTTAAAGCCCCCGAGCTGAGGGCACTGGAAGGTTTCTGTGGAACTGTGGAACGTAATAGTACGGCTGCAGGTCCAAGATGCTGGAGGAACTCAGGAGAGGCAGCATCGCTAGAGAACGTGGATATGCTGCACTCCAGGGAATGTGCATCGTGGAGAATAGCTCACAAAATGGTGGGACAATTCAGCAGGCCAGGTATCATTTGTGGAAAGAGAACCACTTTTGACCCAAAACGGTTGCTCTGTTTCTCTCTCCGCAGATGCTGCCTGACCCGCTCAGTCTTTCCAGCATTTTCTCAGGTAGACAAAAGTGCTGGAGAAACTCAGCGGGTGCGGCAGCATCTATGGAGCAAAGGAAATGGGCAACGTTTCGGGCCGAGACCCGAACCTTTCTCACTTCATTTCAGTTTTGCAGCGCCTCTAGTTCATTTGATTTTTATTTACTGGGTGTAGTTTAGCGCAGGGATACAGCGCGGAAACAGGCCCTTCGGCCCACCGGGTCCACACCGACCAGCGGTCCCCGTGCGCCAACACTATCCCACACACACTACGGACAATTGCAGAAGCCAAGTAGCCTACAAACCTGTGCGTCCTTGGCTTGGAGGGTGGGGGGAAACCGGAGCGCCCAGGGAAAACTGACGCAGGTCAGGGGGAGAACGTACAAACTCCGTACAGACAGCACCCGTGGTCTCTGGCGCTGTGCCGCCTAAGATAGCTACCTTTGCCAAATGACATGGGGGTGAAGTGGTGACATTGGAGAGGGTCCAAGGAAGATTTGAGAAGTTTGGGGCAAACATAGAGAAGGGGAAGGACTGATCAGGCTGGAGTTAGTTCTTTATTTTGGAACATCAGAGTCAGATTTGAGAACTGATTTGAGGCCCTGACGGGTGAACAGCAAATGCCTATTTCCCTTTACAAAGAAGGAATATGAGTTTAAATTAATTGGGAGAAGGCCCGGATAGGAATTGAGGAGAGTTTTTCATTCTACTGAAGGTTTCAAGTCACTGGCACAAGAAACAGTGCTCCACGGCACTTAAAAAAAATACCTGACATCTACTTCTGCCCCCATCCCCCTACATTCATTCCTCTAGCTTCACAGTTCATAACTTTTGTCAATCCTTTTGTCTCACAAGTTCTGTCTTTTCATCTCTGGCCTGTGTCCAATCATCCTCCCCCCACCCTCCCCCCCACTCCCCCCTTCCCCCTCACCTGCATCAACCTGTTACCTGCCGGGCTTTGTGCGGCCCCTCCTCTCTTCCACCTTCCTTCATCCCAACTCCCCAGCCACAATTAGTCTGAAGAAGGGTTCCGACCCAAAACGTCACCTATCCATGTTCTCCAGAGATGGTGTGTGACCCGCTGAGTTAAGGGCCTGTCCCACTTTGCGCGTCGTTTGCGCGTCGTTTGCGCGACATCTAATAACTAATTATACATTAGTTGGCGCGTGGTGAGGCGTGGTGGCGTACGCAGTGACGCGCGGTAACACGTGGCACCCCAGGATTTTGTAATGCTCACAATCCTCACGTGCCACCTGCATGACGTACCCCTTGCGCGCGCTGACGTACTGACGGCGTACGTGTAGCACGTAGTGAGCGCTTTGCGTCTTTGCTTGGCTTTATACACAAGTAGCCTCCTCGCAAGGCCGTGGACCCTGGGGTTAGTTTAATCTGGTTAGCTCCACTCTATTTCTGCTGAAAATCTAACACCCACTCAGCACAGCACAGGAACAGGCCCTTCAGCCCACAATGTCTGTGCTCAACATGATGCCAAGTGAACCTAATCTCCTCTTCCTGCACGTGACCACATCCCTGCATTGCCTGCATTATCCATGTGTCTATCTAAAAGCCTCTGCCACACCACTATTGTATCTGCCTCCACCACCATCCCAGGCAGCTCGTTGCAGGCACCCACCCACCCACCCTCTGTGTAAAAATATTTGCACTAAGCATCTCCTTTAAACTTTGCCCCTCTCACCTTAAAGCTATGCCCTCTAGTCTTTGATATTTCCGCCCAGAGAGAAAGGTTCTGACTGTCCACCCTGTCTATTTATACACGCCTATCAGATCTCCCCTCGACAATAGACAATAAGTGCAGGAGTAGGCCATTCGGCCCTTCGAGCCAGCACCGCCATTCAATGTGATCATGGCTGACCATCCCCAATCAGTATCCCGTTCCTGCCTTCTCCTCATATCCCCTGACTCCGCTATTTTTAAGAGCCATATCTAGCTCTCTCTTGAAAGCATCCAGAGAACCCGCCTCCACTGGCTTCTGAGGCAGTGAATTCCACACTCACCACTCTCTGTGAGAAAAAGTGTTTCCTCGTCTCCGTTTTAAATGGCTTACTCCTTATTCTTAAACTGTGTGGCTCCTGGTTCTGGACTCCCCCAACCTCGGGAACATGTTTCCTGCCTCTAGCGTGTCCAAGCCCTTAACAGACTTATATGTTTCAACCTCCGACGCTCCATAGAAAATGGTCCAAGTTTTTCCAACCTCTCCCTGTAGCTAATACCCTCTAATCCAGGCAGCATTCAGCTAAACCTGCATCCTCTAAAAGCCTCAATGGCCCTCTTGTGTTGGGGCAATCAGAAGATCGCGCAATACTCGAAACGCAGCCTAACTAACATTCTACACAGCTGCAATATACCTTGCTAACTCCTACACTCAACCTGCGAAGGCAAGCATACACTATGCCTGCTCCACCACTCTATCTATGGCTTTGCCACTTTCAGGGAATGATGGGCTTGGAGCCCTAGATCCCTCTGCATTGCGGATGCATGAATCTGACAGGATAAATAGTCTCTTGTGCATAAATTTCCATTCAAAAAGGAAGTAAAACGACAAGCGAACCAGTCAGTGTTGGAATGGGCTGGTAGAAGGACTCGGTTACTGGCATCAGTACAATCCGTTCAAACTCTTGTTGTGCCAGACATGAAGCGGTGAGGTGGAGACTGAAATTGTGACATTATTGCCATATTTTGCTGATTCTGAACACAATTATTGACTTCAATCCCCACAATTGGAATTTTCAAAATGGCCGACCAAATGGCTGAAACCAAAATGGTTTCAAAAACCCCCTGGGCTCAAAGGCATTTTGCATAAACGTGAAGGAATATGTATGGCCAGGCAAAAGTGAAATGTCAACCCTTTTTCACGTTTAATATACCTTGTATGTGCTTTTACTGTTGCTCGATGTAGAGTCATAGCGTTACATAACACGGAAACAGGCCCTTCGGCCTACTTCGATCCAAGCCGATCAAGATGCCCGATTTAAGCCCATTTGCCCATGTTTGGTTCATATCCCTCGAAACCTCTCCTGTCCAAATGTCTTATAATTACTGTTCTGGTCCCTGCCTCCACTGCCTCCTCTTGGAACTTGTTCCACAGTGGCGCAGCGGTAGAGCTGTTGCCTCACAGCGCCAGAGACCCAGGTTCGATCCTGACCTCGGGTTTCTCTGTGTGGAGTTTGCACGTCCTCCCCGTGACCGCGTGGTTTTCCTCCAGGTGCACGGGCTTCCTCCCACAGCCCAAAGACGTGCGGGTTCGCAGGTTAATTGGCCTCTGTAAACTGTTGCCAGTGTGTAGGGAGTGGATGAGAAAGTGGGATAACGTGGAACTAGTGTGATCGAAGGTCGCTGGGCCGAAGGGCCTGTCTCCCTGCTGCATCTCCAATCCCAAGCTAAACATAACCAACACCATCTGAGTGAAAATGTTGCCCCACAGATCCATATGAAATCTTGTCCCACGCACCTTGAACATACATCCCCTTGTTTTTGATTCCTTTACCCTGGATCAAGGACTCTGTACGTTGACCCTCCGTGTTCCCCTCGGGATTTTATACTTTCCTGAGTCCTGCACCACCGCCAGCAAAACCCTGACCAACCGTTTACCCCATGGACACCTGCCTCAGCTGCACCACAACAGCTCCATCCAAGACCACAAGAAACTGCAGCCAATTTAGAATGCAGCCCAGACCATCGCACGAACCAACCTCCCTTCCATTGACTCCATTTATACCTCACGCTGCCTCAGCAAGGCCAGCAGAACAATCAAGGACAAGTCGCACCCTGGCCACTCCCTCGTCTTCCCTCTCCCATCGGGCAAAGGGGATAGAAGTATGAAAAGGCGCACCTCCAGATTCAAGGATAATTTCTTCCCAGCAGTAACCAGGCAACTGAACCATCCTACGGCAACCAGAGAGAAATCCTGAACCACTATCGGACTATCTTTGATCGGACTTTACTGGCTTTTCCTGGCACGAAACCTCATTCCCTCATTGCGTACAGTTTTGGTCTCCAAATCTGAGGAAAGACATTCTTGCCATAGAGGGAGTACAGAGAAGGTTCACCAGACTGATTCCTGGGATGTCAGGACTTTCATGTGAGGAAAGACTGGATAGACTCGGCTTGTACTCGCTGGAATTTAGAAGATTGAGGGGGGATCTTATAGAAACTTACAAAATTCTTAAGGGGTTGGACAAGCTAGATGCTGGAAGATTGTTTCCGATGTTGGGGGAGTCCAGGACAAGGGGTCACAGTCTAAGGATAAGGGGGAATTCCTTTAGGACCGAGATGAGGAAAACATTCTTTACACAGAGAGTGGTGAGTCTCTGGAATTCTCTGCCACAGAAGGTAGTTGAGGCCAGTTCATTGGCTATATTTAAGAGGGCGTTAGATGTGGCACTTGTGGCTAAAGGGATCAGGGTGTATGGAGAGAAGGCAGGTACGGGATACTGAGTTGGATGATCAGCCATGATCACATTGAATGGCGGTGCAGGCTCGAAGGGCTGAATGGCCTACTCCTGCACCTATGTTTCTATGTTTCTATGTTTCCCTTATCATGTATCTGAACACTGCAAATGGCTCGATCGTAAATATGTCTGGTCTCTCCGCTGGCTGGTTAGCACGCAACAAAAGCTTTTCACTGTACCTCGGTACAGGTGACCAGAAACTCAGCGTGTCACCACACGTGACGAGACACTGGAACTGAAATATGCCACTGAAACATGCGGGGAATCATCTGTCAGCCTGGAGGGATTTTCAAAACAGGCACTCGCTCAGAGTGTGGTTTATAATCTGTTTAAGAAACTTGTAATCCTTATAAAGTTGCACAGCCTTAAAATCTTATCATCAAAGGACAACCATCAAAATACTCCAACAGAAAAAGTGCTTTGCTCACCTTAACCTTGTCATGGATATTTAATTAAATATTATGACAGATGTGCACCACATCGAACAACCACTATCCTTAATTACAGGCCTTCAGACTGGAGTTTGCAGCAATCCGAATGTGTTTGTGAGGAATCAGCGCTCTGCTCCGTTACAATTATAATTCCTTGAATGTTTTTTAAACAAGTGTCACATCGCTTTAGTTTTCCTTGACAGTTTCAATTTACAATTACGGTAGGCCGATAAATAGGGATTCTGCCAATGAGGGTAAGGTTGTCATAACACGTCAACGGCAAAATTTTACAAAAATCAACGAGGGAGGCTTTCTCATCCGAGATCCCTCGTCGTTTCGACCGAGTTTTCTATTAACCAAAAAATTAATTTAATTAATTATTGCAACAATTATATACAATGCAAAACAATTCCAAAGAAACCCACCACCGTAATACAAAATCACCCAATCACCTAAATACATATTCTTATGTACTGCTCTTATATACTGATAACTAAGGTCCCAACCCGAAACGTCACCCATTCCTTCCCTCCAAAGACGCTGCCTGTCCCACTGAGTTACTCCAGCTTTTTGCCTCTATCTTCGGTTTAGAGCAGCATCTGCAGTTCCTTCCCACACAAACTATCACACAATTATATTACAATCCTGGGGTAGACAAAAGGCTGGAGAAACTCAGCGGGTGCAGCAGCATCTAAGGAGCGAAGGAGATGGGCGACGTTTTGGGTCGAGACCCTTCTTCAGACTCTAGGCGACGTTTCGGGTCGAGACCCTTCTTCAGACTACATTACAATCCTTGTCATCTGAGAGGTTGTGTTTGCGTGGAACGTTTAGAATACAGCTGTACTGTCCTTAAGACTTGTCAAGGGGGCTTAGTGCCAAAGGGGTTAATCGAGCCACTTGTCCTTCTCAAAGTCTGGGCCTAATCTTATACTATTCAGCAATGGAGCTTACTGGCAGTAATGTGACCTCTTTTGTCCATCCTACACCACACAGGATCAAAGGGAGCTCTCCAGTGTGTTTGTGCTGTAGCTTAAATTGCCTGGCTTAATTAGCGTCACTCACACTTTCATTTGTAACCATTCAGTCCTTTCTCAAATTGCCTGAAGGACTGTAAAACTGTCAGGCCCCAATAACACTCCCTCTACTTGTGTGCTGGCCTGGTCAATTCCTGTTAAGTGGATAATTTATTTGTCACTGGCTTTTTACCCACTCGCTGAGGAATCCATTTGCACGGTTGTTTGGTCTTGAGTTCCTCGGCAAACGGTTTGTTGGGAGGGAGATTTGTCTTGCGTCTGCCGCAGAGCGCCTTCCTGCCCACGGGAGACGGCTGACAGTAAAAACAATACCGAGGGGCAGTGGGGGAGATGTTTGTCTCCGTGATCCGCCGGCCCCTGAGTTGTGGGCTAGTTCAACCCCACCCCAGGTGTGAAGAAGGGTCCCAACACGAAACATCACCCATCCCTTTTTCTCCAGCGATGCTGCCTGGCCCGCTGAGTTACGCCATGAAACTTACAAAATTCTTAAGGGGTTAGAAACATAGAAACATAGAAATTAGGTGCAGGAGTAGGCCATTCGGCCCTTCGAGCCTGCACCGCCATTCAATATGATCATGGCTGATCATCCAACTCAGTATCCTGTACCTGCCTTCTCTCCATACCCCCTGATCCCCTTAGCCACAAGGGCCACATCTAACGCCCTCTTAAATATAGCCAACAATGGACAGGCTAGATGCAAGAAGATTGTTCCTGATGTTGGGGAACTCCAGAACAAAGGGTCACAGTTTAAGGATAAGGGGGAAGTCTTTTAGGACCGAGGTGAGATTTTTTTTTATTCCACAGAGAGTGGTAAATCTATGGAATTCTCTGCCACAGAGAGTAATTGAGGCCAGTTCATTGGATATATTTAAGAGGGAGTTAGATGTGGCTAAAGGGATCAGGGGGTATGGAGGGAAGGCAGATACAGGATACTGTGTTGGATGATCAGCCATGATCATATTGAATGGCGATGCAGTCTCGAAGGGCCGAAGGGCCTACTCCTACACCTATTTTCTATGTTTCTATGTGTCTATCTCCAGTTCCACTGAAGTCTGTCTATACGCGAACACAGACATAATGTGCTGGAGTAACTCAGCGGGTCAGGCGGTATCTGTGGGGGAAAAGGAATGGGTGACGTTTCGGATCGAGACCCTTCTCCAGACCCTCCACAACTCTACTATCCTTATCTGACACCTTTTGTCTTTTTATATCTGTGACGTTTGTCCGACGATCTGTCTTTCCAGCCCCCCGCCACCTGTATCCACCTATCACTTGCCAGGCTTTGTCCCGCCCCTCATCTCTGCCAGGTTTATCATCACCCCGAAACAAAATCAATCTGAATGTGGATCTCAAGCTGAAATATCACATATCTGTGGTCTCCAGAGATGCTGCCTGGCCCGCTGAGTTACTCCAGCTTTTTTTTGTGCCTGTCTTTGGTTTAAAGCAGCACCTGCAGTTCCTCCCTGCACCTAACGCCAACACTACTCCCCTTGAAGTTTCATGTGCACCTTTGCACTAGTGAAAATATTTTTCCCTGTTCCTTAACACGGTACGGATTCTCACCTGATTGCCGATATTGGTGATTATCATCCAGAACTCAAAGATAGACACAAAATGCTGGAGTAATTCAGCGGGACAGGCAGCATCTCTGGGTAGGAGGAATGGGTTACGTTTCGGATCGAGACCCATCTCAACCCGAAATGCAGGAAGTGTCTCGACCCGAAACGTCACCCATTCCTTCTCTCCAGAGATGCTGACTGTCCTGCTGAGTTACTCCAGCATTTTGTGTCTATCTTTGGTGTCTATCAGCACCTGCAGCTCATGTTTAAGAAGGATTTACAGATGCTAGAAAATCGAAGAAGTCCTGAAGAAGGGCTTCAGAACGAATAGTTGCCTGTTTCCTTCGCTCCATAGATGCTGCCTCACCTGTTGAGTTTCTCCAGCATTTTTGTCTATCTGCAGTTCACTCCTACACACATCATCCAGAACCCGCTGCCTGTAACTCTGGGAGTAGCTGGCAACAGACTCACTCCGAGCATTCAAAGGGGGATCGGATGGACACTAGAATTGAATTGGAATAAGGTGCATGGATAAAGGGAGCAGCACTGCGAGGGAGGGAGCTAGCATGGTTCCGGTGGGCCGAACAGCCTCCGTACAACATAAAGACTTGAGAATTTTTAACTAGGGACGCATGTTGCTGGTTTAGTTTATAATTTGTTTCAGCGATACAGTGCGGAAACAGCCCCTTCGGCCCATCGAATCCACACCGACCAGCGAGCACTATCCTACACACACACAGGAGAGACTATTTACCATTTTTACTGAAGCCAATTTACCTACAAATCCGCACATCTTTGGAATGTGGGAGGAAACCGGAGCACCCACAGAAAACCCACGCGCTCTCAGGGAGAACGTACAAACTCCGTACAGACAGCACCCATGGTCAGGATTGAACCCGGGTCTCTGGCGCTGTGAGGCAGCAACAGTGTTGCCGGTGAGGGCAACGTTCTCGCCTTTATCCGTCTCTCCCGTTCTCCTCTGGCCATGCGACACTCTCGTCATCCGATTAGGACAGTCTGGATCTTATCCGGGATTAACTCGAGCACGTCTTTTATTCCAGGCAAACATGTCCAATTAGCATGCGGTGAACAAGACTCGGGTAGTTTTGCTTTGTTTCAATGTGTTGTCAATGAAATAATTACTCGCTCACTTCAGGTATTCTCTAACCCCAAGAAATCCTGCATTGCCTCTCCCTCCATCCTCTCCCCACCCAAGTCGCACCAGCTTCTCATTCCCACCTACAATAGCCACATCTAGCAGTGGCCTGTTTCCTTTATCATTGTTACTTTGTTATCTCATTCATTTGTTCTATATCTCTCAGCGTCATGGTCTAGATCTCTCGTTTCCCTCTCCCCTGACTCTCAGTCTGAAGAAGAAGGGCCTCGACCCGAAACGTCACCCATTCCTTCTCTCCAGAGATGCTGCCTGTCCCGCTGAGTTACTCCCGCGTTTTGCGCCCGATTCTCGCTCACAGCCTGGTCTGAACCGTATGCAGCTGATTCCTTGCCCAGATGTCCCTGCGGCATTTAGTTCTTATTTGGGTAGTAGATTTACATAATTGTGGTAATTCTGTTAAAACTGATCAGCGATGCACCTCTTTATTTCTCTGTGTGAGTGAGTGCCTGAGCGTACTGTCTGTACGGACTCACACCCCTGGAGACCAGCCAGGTAGCCTATTCACCACAAGTGACACTACCTGCTCATTATAATCTCCGCCATTTGTGCAACTGATTCCCCGGTAAATACATAACCCATTTGCTAAAAACAATTGTGCTCGGATTAGAATTTATAAGCAATAAAGTGAAAAAGGGCCAAATTGAAATATCTGTGGTGTGGTTCAATTACTCACGCTGGATGGAACTGAATATAAATGCAAGCCCCATTACTATACAGGCTTAATGTTTCACAAGAGGTTGTTTGCAAACTGCCAGACTGAACACAGTCAGAGAGATGAGCAATGGAAATGTAAAAGATTGAAAACAATGATTTTTTTTTTTTTGCCCCTGAATCATCGAATAATTCGGCAGAAACAGTTGGATTGCCGTTTGAGGTTTCACAACTGCACATCGCGGGAGCTATGGGTAGAGGTTTGGTCGCCCCCATTGGACTTTAGAATGGGGATTTGACGAGAACAGGCCGGCACGGTGGCGCAGCGGTAGAGCTGCCGCCTTCAACCCCTGTACGAGTTAATTCCAAGAGTTCTCCCGAGTTTGCCCTGATTCGAACTCGGAGATTTGCGGTAATGGCCGCTCGTCGGCACTCGGGGCTCCCGTGGACATTTTTCAACGTGTTGAAAAATCTTCACCAGTCTTCCCGTGCTTACCTGCCGTTGGCGAGTCTTCTCGAGTACCTGCCGTTAGCGCTAAGAGACGTACCCGAGCTCCGACGTACCCGCTACGTTCATTCTCCGTGCTTACCACGAGTTTGATTTTTTTTAAACTTGGGAGAGCTCTTGGAATTAACTCGTACCGTTGGTCAGGGCTATTACAGTGCTTGCAGCGTCTGAGACCCGGGTTCCATCTCGACTAAGGATGCTGTCTGTACGGAGTTCAAACACTCTCCCCATGGGTTTCCTCCCACACTCCAAAGACGTATAGGTTGCAGACTAGTTGGCTTGGTGCACGTGCAAATTGGCCCTAGTGTGTGTAGGATAGTGTTGGTGTACGGGGAGATCGCTGGTCGGCGCGGACTCGGTGGACCGAGGGGCCTGTTTCTGCGCTGTAGCTCTGAACTAAGCTAAACTAAACAGCAGGTGTGGTTTGGAGATACAGCACGGAAGCAGGCCCTTCGGCCCACCGGCTTCATGCCATTCGCAGTACTTCTATATTATCACACTTTTTCATCCACTCTCTACACACCAGAGGCATTTTTAAACAGGCACCTGGTGAACATAGAGAGAACGTGCAGGCTCCACACAGACAACGCCTAGGGTCAGGATGGAACCCAGGCTGGGGGAGGTGATCAATAAAAGCATTATCTGCTGGGTCACCGTGGCCGTTTGAAGATGATTGTGCATTGAGGATCAAGTCTTAGATTTTAAGAGTTATAGCACGGAAACAGGCCCTTCGGCCCAACTTGCCCATGCCAACTAATCTACACTTGTCCCACCCGCTCACCTTTGGCCCGCATCCCATGTAAACCTTTAGACCTTAGACTTCAGAGCTACAGCACGGAAACTGGACTTTCGGCCCATCAAGTCCGTGCCGACCAGCGATCGCCCCGTACACTAGCACTATCCTACACACACTAGGGGCAATTTACAATTTTCAGAAGCCAATTAACCTGCAACCCTGTACGTCCTTGGAGTGTGGGAAGAAACTGGAGCACCCGGAGAAAACCCACGCAGGTCACGGGGAGAGCGTGCAAACTCTGTACAGACAGCACCCAGTAGTCAGGATCGAACCCGGGTCTACCTCTTGATGCTGTACACCTACCCTTACACCTGTCCAAATGCCTTTCAACGTGAGTTACACAAATAGATCCTTTTGCAACCTACCGATTTGGTGATCTGAAAAACAAAACGCAGCTTTGAATTTGATTTTGTGTGCCTGCAAAGGTGGACATTTTGCAACCTGAAGGTAAACCGATTTTCAGAGAGAACTTCCTGCAAAACATGGTTTGAAGCTGTCAGCCAGTGTAGTGGCAACCGTTAGCAACACAGAGAAAAGGGGTGGCAAACAAGGTCAGTGCAGCCCAAAGGTGGTTAGGCAAAACAGAAAAATCCATGGGAACACACCAGTATTTGTTTGAAATAATCAACAGTGAACTATCAATATCATTGTGCGGCTTCATGTCATGTTGTGTGTTGGAAACGCGGTTGTTTTGCTAAAAGCTGCTGCTCCAGTCTCCTTCTTTTCAATGCAAAGGCACTGAAAACCCCTGGAGTGTAAGAAGGAACTGCAGATGCAAAATGGATATAAAATGCTGGAGGAACTCAGCGGGACGGGCAGCTTCTCTGGAAAAGAAGGAATGGGTGACGTTTCGGAGTTGAGACCATTCTTCAGACTCTTCTCAACCCGAGACTTCACCCATTCCGTCTCTCCAGAGATGCTGCCCGTCCCACTGAGTTCCTCCAGTCTATCTTCACTGAAAATCCCTCCTTGTTAAAGATTTTTGCCACGGACTTACTGGCCGCTGTATTCCCTGCGTACATGAAACTTAATCCTCCACTCCATCCACTGCTCAGTGAGGGGGTGGTGTCAAGGTGGGGGGTTCTCGTGTGTTGGGAGCCAATGAACAAATCAGTCGCTGGTCAGATAGAGGACCGGCTGTTTCAAAGGCAAAGACACTGCGTACGTTGAGGAAATACCAAGTTAGCGTTTTAGGCCAAGGATAGACACAAAGTGCTGGAGTAACTCAGCAGGTCAGACGGCATGTCTGGAGACACGGACTGGTGACGTTTCAGGTGGGGACCCATCTTCAGACCCGAGAACACACCCATTCCTTTCCCTCAAGAGATGCTGCTCGTCCCGCTGAGCATTTTGTGTCGATCTTCTGGGTTGAAAAAGCATCTGCAGTTCTTTCCTGTAACGTTTCAGGAGCTCGGAGGGATTTCGTTCGGGCAGCATCCGTTCTCGCACCTTGTTACAATTCCCTCCGAGGACGTCAGCTAAGTGCAGATGGCAGTAGTCCACAAACAGAAGGCAAAGCAGCAAATGTGGGGCTAGATGACAAGATTCACACTCCGGCACACCTATCACCTTTCCTTTCATTCATGCCAGCTCTAAAATGTAGCTTTTAACACTCTATTTTTGTTCAATATTTTTCTTTCCCTGCGAGTTATCTCACTTCCTACACACTTCAAGGTTCACAACCAAAGGTGGTGCAGCGGGGTAGACCCAGTTTTGGTGCTGGCCTCGGGTGCTGTCTGTGTGGAGTTTGCACGTTCACTTTTATGCTGGTTGGTTTCCTCACATTTGTTTACATAAAAACAAGAGGCCAAGCTTTCTGACAGCGAGGTAACGTCGTTTTTGTGGAACTACTTAAAACAAGTAACGTGGTGGCGGCTCGGTGGCGCAGTCCCAGAGACCCGGATCCAAACCCTGACCTCGGGTGCCGCCTGGGCGTGGTGTTTGCACGTTCTCCCCGTGACCGCGTGGGTTTCCTCCTGGTGCTCCGGCTTCTTCCTACATCCCAAAGACGTGTGGATGTGGAGATTAATTGGCCGTCTGTAAATTGCCCCTGGTGTGTAGGGAGTGAGTGGGAAAGTGGGATAGCATCGAACTAGTGTGAGCGGGCGATCAAATGGCCTGTTTCCATGCTGTAAACTAAACTGAATTAATATTGGTATAACAGATGATGTGACTATTTTTACATTGCTGTTTGTTGGACCCTGCTGTGTGTGAAGTGGTTGCCACATATTTTTCATTTCAGGAGTGATATCTGTTCAATCGAAGATTGCTGTTGGATGTTCTGATGTTGTGCCAGGTGCTATAGAAATGCAAGTCTTTCCCTTTCACTGCGAGGTTGCAATGGCCATTGGGTCAGCTCCCTTGCAGTAACATGACCGGGTGCATTGCCTGTAGGGTTCATGCTGAATGGTTGAATTCCTCAACACCTGGGCTGTCCCGGTGGCGCAGCGGTAGAGTTGCTGCCTTGCAGCGCTTGCAGCGCCAGAGTCCAGGTTCGATCCCGACTACGGGTGCTGTCTGTACGGAGTTTGTACGTTCTGCTCGTGACTTGCGTGTGTTTTCTCCGAGATCTTCGGTTTCCTCCAACACTCCAAAGGCGTACAGGTTTGTAGGTTAATTGGCTTGGTGGATGTGTAAATTGTCCCTCGTGTGTGTAGGATAGTGTTAATGTGCTGGGATCGCTGGTCGGTGCAGACTCTGTGGGCTAAAGGGCAAGGATGTTGCCAAGGCTCGAGGGTGTGAACTATAGGGAGAAGTTGAGCAGGCTGGGACTCTATTCCTTGGAACGCAGCAGGATGAAGGGTGATTTTATAGAAGTGTACAAAATCATGAGCGGAATAGATTGGGTAATTGTCCAGAGTGGGAGAATCGAGAAACAGAGGTCATAGGTGAAGGGGGGAAATATTTAATAGGAACGTGAGGGTGGTGGGCGCATGGAACGAGCTGCCAGAGGAGGTAGTTGAGGCAAGGACTTCTGCAACATTTAAGAAACATTAAGAATCATGGGTGACATGGCGGTGCAGCGGTAGAGTTGCAGCCTCACAGCGCCAGAGACTCGGATTCGATCCTGACTGCGGTTGCTGTCTGTGTGGAGTTTGCACGTTCTCCCCGTGACCACGTGGGTTTCCTCCGGGTGCTCCGGTTTCCTCTTCCACATCCCAGAGACATGCAGGTTTGTCGGCTAATTGGATAGTAAATTGTCCCTAGTGTGTAGGATAGTGCTTGTGTACGGGGATCGCTAGTCGGTGTGGACTCAAAGGGCCGAAGAGCCTGTTTCCACGATGTATCTCCAAACTAAACTAAATTTGGACAGGTACTGTACCTGGATAGGATATGTTTAGAGGGATATAGGCCAAAAGTATGCCGCTGGGACTGGTGTAGAGGGGGCATGTTGGTTGGCATGGGCCAGTTGGGCTGAAGGGCCTGTTTCCACACTGTATCACACACTATGCCTCTACATGGTGTAAGCATTGTAGCTATTTCCAGTTTTATTACAGCAAACACCGATGATCTCATCGGTAAGACTTGGTTTCTGGGAATTGGGGAGCAGGAACTATGACTTCACTATCAGTAAACCAGCCGTTCACCTACATGCACATTATCTCAGCCCCCTTATCAGGTTCGGTAACTCCAGCAGGTGAGACTGCACCTATGTGGTGCCAATCAGGTCGGTGTGCCTCTTTAACCTTTGGAAAGTTGTCTGATAACAGGAGAATTAAATGACAAGCGAAAGCAAGCGGAATTACTGACTACGAGATATTCCTTACATGCGTCCAAAACTTGCTATAATGGGTCCTGGCAAAGCAACCAGAAGTGTAGGAGGGAGATCTCCTGATAGATGTTCAGAAACGCTCTTGTATTTGAGACCCACTCCAGCACAGCACCCAGGAAGTGCAGCTTTG
Source organism: Raja brachyura (assembly GCA_963514005.1). The sequence continues at coordinate 9,171,976 of OY740811.1, forward strand.
TTAACGGTGCAGCCTGTCGGAGAAGGCCCAAAGTAGATGTCGCACGACTCACTTGGGTAAGGCACTAAAAAGCTGGAGTAACTCAGCGGGTCTGGCAGCGTCTCTGGAGAAAAGGAATGGGTGACGTTTTGGGGTTGAGACCCTCTGTCGGACTGAGAGTCAGGGGAAAGGGAAACGAGACGGTGATATGGACGGGGATGTAGAGAGATAAAGGACAAAGGAGTGAAAGATATGTAAAAAAGGGACAATGATAAAGGGAACAGACCAGTGTTAGGTGTGGGCTAGGTGAAAACGTATTACAGACAATGAGACTCAACAAGATCTCAGCAAGCTAGTACGCGTTGGGTAGGGGACGACGTTCTGTGTCATTATCTCTATCGAAGAGGAGGGCAGTTCTCTCCCCTGTCCAGGGGTAATAATTATCCCTGGACAACACATCTCTGAAACGGCTTAAAGTGAACCCTCTTTAGTTTGGAGATACAGCGCAGAAACAGGCCATTTGGCCCACCGAGTCCATGGCGACCAGCGACCCCCACGCACCACATAACCATATAACAATTACAGCATGGAAACAGGCCTTCTCGGCCCTTCCAGTCCGTGCCGACCATTTATTTTCCCCTAGTCCCATCTACCTGCACTCAGACCATACCCCTCCATTCCCTTCCCGTCCATATACCTATCCACTTTACTTTTAAATGTTAAAATCGATCCTGCCTCCACCACTTCTGCTGGAAGATCATTCCACACAGCCACCACTCTCTGAGTAAAGAAGTTCCCCCTCATGTTACCCCTAAACTTCTGTCCCTTAATTCTCATGTCATGCCCTCTTGTTTGAATCTTCCATACCCTTCAACTCTGTCTATCCCTTTCATAATTTTCAAGACCTCAATCAAGTCCCCCCCTTAACCTTCTGCGCTCCAAAGAATAAAGACCTAACTTGTTCAACCTAGTGCACTAACACTATTAATCCCATATTTAGCAAGTTTATCCATATCCTTCTCAATCTTTCCTATCCCATATACCTGTCCAAATGTCTTTTCAATGTTGCAATCGTCCCTGCCTCAACTACCTCCTCTGGCAGCTCATTCCATACACCCACCATCCTCTGTCTGAAAAGTTTGCCCCTCTAGTTCCTATTAAATCTTTCCCCTCTCACCTTAAACCTACATATCACCTTACTATCCTAGTTATTGCATTTTAATATGTGGCCGTTTTGTTTCCAATGTGTCTGAAAATAAAGAAAAATTGAGATACTGGAAATCTGAAACAAAAATCAAATATTTAGGGAACAGTCGGCAGATCGAGGGCATCTTAATGTTTTAGATCAAAGACCCCTGATAGCTAATATCTTGCTGCCCTACCTCACTCACCCAGGCAAAATAATGGTTTGAACAATGCAACAACACCCCCCCCCCCCCCCCCCACTCCCATCAAGAGGTACAGAAGTGTGAAAACGCACACCTCCAGATTCAGAGACAGTTTCTTCCCAGCTGTTATCAGGCAACTGAACCATCCTACCAACAACTAGGGAGCTGTCCTGAGCTGCCATCTATCTCATTGGAGACCCTCAGACAATCTTCACTTGGACTTTATTTGGAATTTATCTTACACTAGATGTTATTTCCTTTATGCTGAATACACTGTAGACAGCTTGATTGTATCATGTGGACAAAGGAAATATGGCGCAAAGGAAATGGGCAACGTTTCGGGCCGAAACCCTAAGGGATGACAGAGTTTGGGATTACAAAAATGGGATGGCTTTCGGCCAAAAACGTTGCCTATTCCTGTAATCCCAAACACTGTAATCCCAAACCCTGTAATCCCAAATACTGTAATCCCAAACTCTGTAATCCCAAATACTGTAATCCCAAACACTGTAATGCCAAACTCTGTAATCCCAAACACTGTAATGCCAAACTCTGTAATCCCAAACTCTGTAATCCCAAACTCTGTAATTTTGGGATTAGTTTAAGGGGTAAGTTTGGGATTACAGAAATAGGCAACGTTTCGGGCCGAAACCCTTAGGGTTTCGGCCCGAAACGATGCCTATTTATGTAATCCCAAACTGTAATCCCAAACTCTGTAATCCCTTAGGGTTTCGGCCCGAAACGTTGCCTATTTCCTTCGCTCCTCAGATGCTGCTGCACCCGCTGAGTTTCTCCAGCACTTTTGTCTACCTTCGATTTTCCAGCATCTGCAGTTCCTTCTGAAACAATTGATTGTGCCATTAATTGTCATTCCGCTGACTGGATAGCATGCAACAAAAAAATTTTTCCACCGTACCCCAATAAACTAATCTAAATTAACCCTAAACTAAGATCGGCGCAACATGCCGGAGTGACTCAACAGGTCAGGCAGCATCTCTGGAGGAAAGGAATAGGTGACGTTTCGGGTCGGAACCTGTCTTCAGACTGAACAAAGGCTGTTTATTTAAGTCAGGTGAAAAACCATTGCCAACTCACATGACCAACACGCTCAATGTATAGATAGATACACGATAAGGGAATAACGTTTAGTGCAAGGTAAAGCCAGTAGAGTCCAATCAAGTGTTTAAGAAGGAACTGCAGATGCTGGAAAAATCGAAGGTAGACACAAATGCTGCAGAAACTCAGCGGGTGAGGCAGCCTCAATATAGCGAAGGAAATAGGTGAAATTCTATACCTTCGCTCATAGATGCTGCCTCACCCGCTGAGTTTCTCCAGCATTTGTGTCTAAAGTCCAATCATGGATAGTCCGAGGGTCATCAAAGAGGTAGATAGTAGTTCAGCGCTGCTCTCTGCTTGTGGTGGGATGGTTCCGCTGCCTGATAAGAGCCGGGACGAAGCTATCCCTGAATCTGAAGGTGTGCGTGTTCACACTTCTCATTATCTCCTCTGCTTGTTGTCGAAGCTTTGTTTATAATTGCTGCCGTCCGTGAGCGGAGATGTCATCTCCCACAGAGCCTTGGCGGTGGAAGGGTTAACGGTGGTTAGCGGTGGTACTTGGCGATAGCTGGAAGCTGCAGCCAGGTAGTCACCTTGGAGAACACGAGACCCTGTCTGCAGCTCGGGAAGACACTGGGCAGGTGTCTCTTTCCACACTTCACTAAGTATTGGCCTGCTTTAACTTTTGCCCTTTAGTCCCCGATCATTCATTCTGTCTCGCGCTATTGTGGGGAGGGGAGGGAGGGCTTTAACTGAATGAAATGATCTATTTTGTTTCATGTCATTAGTTCCATCTGTTCGAGAAACAACCTTGTACAGTTTCTAACCTAAAGCTTGAGTGAGCCCAGGAGCTGGCCGGTACAGTGCAGCCAGGAGTCCTGCCGTTCATGCCTCACGTCCAAACAGCTGTCAAAATATTCCTTCTAAAAAAAAATACAGGTTCTATACATTTCACCTTCTGTTATTTCTGACGGCAGATTGTATTTACTGCGCTGGGTCTGAGCAGGTTTAGAGCTAATTAATGATTTGACAGGCACAGCGTTTGAGATTAGGTCTAATTCCAGGATGGTTTTGTGTTTCCCAACAAATTGGCTGCTCGGAGACGGTGAGGTGACGTTCTCCAGAGAGAGGGGGGAGAGTTCTCCCTCTGAGTGTCAGCCGCGTAGCTCACTCCCGATCTGGAGGTTTCACAGCAGAGGGAAAAGTAACGGAAGAGGCAAGGTTGTGATTATTCCAAGGCACCTTTAACACTCACACACACACAGACACAGACACGCCTGGATTATTTGAGGGTCTTTTTGATTCGGTTTTCAGATTGTAATTTTTGGTCAGTTGGACAAAGCCAAGTTATTATGATCACTCGTGAACTTTAGTCTCGAGGTGCAGCCACTAATGTCGGCAGAGAACAATGAAATTAAAATTGCTAATAATAATAGTAAGGGCATGGACACATACAACGTCATAACAACTGATTAATCCAGATTCAGGGATAGTTTCAACACAGCTGTCATCCGGCAACTGAACCATCCTATCACCAACTAGAGAGCGGTCCTGACCTCCTATCTACCCCATTGGAGACTATATTAAACTAACATTTACCACCAGGTCACCATTGTCACATGTCTGACCAAAAGAGTTTATGGTCATGTGTCCCTGACAGGACAATGAAATTCTTGCTTTTCTTCAGCACAACAGAACATAGTAGGCATTGACTACAAAACAGATCAGTGTGTCCATATACCATTATATACGTAAATATACACATGAATAAATAAACTGATCAAGTGCAAATAACAGATAATGGGCTATTAATGTTCAGAGTTTTGTCCGGTCCAAGTTTAATAGCCTGATGGCTGTGGGGAAGTAGCTATTCCTGAACCTGGTCGCTGCAGTCCTCAGGCTCCTGTACCTTCTACCTGAAGGTAGCGGGGAGATGAGTGTGTGGCCAGGATGGTGTGGGTCCTTGATGATGCTGCCAGCCTTTTTGAGGCAGCGACTGCAATAGATCCCCTCGATGGAAGGGAGGTCAGAGCCGATGATGGACTGGGCAGTGACCAACAATTGCAAATACAAATAGGATGAATGTGTACTCCGAACACATATTTTAAAAGGCATATACATCATTCTTACCGCAGAATTAATGGAAATGTAAATTCTGAATGCTTGACATTTATTGCTGGATGGATATTTTATTAACCAAGCAAGTTGATCAAGATGTCCTTCTTGTTTTTATTTTCTATTATTATTAAAATTAAAATCACAAAATAAAATCAAGCCTTTATAACCAATGACAAAACTGTGGTGGTAAAACTCAGATCAGATTTTGGGGTAGCACGATGGCGCAGTGGTAGAGTTGCTGCCTTACAAGGCCAGAGACCCGGGTTCAATCCTGACTATGGGCGCTGTTTGTACGGAGTTTGTACGTTCTCCCTGTGACCAGGTGCTCCGGTTTCCTCCCACACTCCAAAGACGTACAGGTTTGTAGGGAAAGTTGTATTGGTAAAATTGTAAATGATCCCTAGTGTGTGTAGGATAGTGCAAGTGTACAGGGACTGCTGGTCGGCATGAACTTGATGGGCCGAAAGGCATGTTTCCGCGCTGTACCTCTAAAGTGAACTAAACTAATTCAAGACTTTCAAACCCTTCTCAAACATTCAGTTTCATAGCGGTTGCTTTGTCAGCAAGCATAATGTCTTCAAATATGTTTACACAAAAAAAACAGATTGAATTTTCCGATTCTAAGGTAGTTTTTGTGGAACCGGTGCTTCTAAACTGTGGATGAAACTGAGTGGAGCTGAGTTAAAAAGTGATGGCGGCACTGTGGCACAGCAGGTACAGCCTGTGCCCCACAGTGCCAGAGACCTGGGTTTAATCCTAACCTCGGGCGCTGTCTGTGTGGAGTTTGCACGTTCTCCCTATGACCGCCGGATGCTCCAGTTTTCCCTCACATCCCAAAGACGTGCGGGTTTGTCTTTGGGATGTGGGAGAAAACCCTTTAGAACACCCGTACTAATCAAAATATTACAAAATATTGATGGACTTGTCCCCTACAGCCTTTGGTGGCAAAGAATTCCACAGATTCACCACGCTCTGACTAAAGCTTGCATTTTGTGTGTTCTCTTGCATTAACCGTCAACCAAGTGGGTAGATGGGCCCCGCGTTTGTGCTTCAGTGCAGTATTGAGGGAATTCTGCCTGACAGAGCGAGTGGTGCTGCAATGTGAAACTTGATGCTCCGTCTGCCAACTCAGTTGATTGTTAAATTACCAAAGCCAATGAACCTACAAAACCTGCAAGTCTTTGGGAAGTCCTAGACTGCTCAACCTCTCCCTTGGCCTAGCTCGGGCCCTTGAGTCCTGGCAACTTGTAAATCCTCCCTGCGCCCTTCTTGCTCGCAATGAGAGTGGGCAAAAGCGATGAGTTGTTGTGGCACCTCGGGATGGGCTTGGATAGGGTGCTGCTGCTCCCACTGCCAGTTACAGTGAGTCTGGATGTGAACGGGGTAAAGATCCGTGAATGGTCTTGGAATTTGCAATCTGTCCGAAAATTGGACGAAAATGTAAATTGCACACTTAGCTGTGAGTTGCACGCTGTTTGTTCAACCATCTGTCTGACCAAGGTGCGCACCGACCAATGAGTTCTAATTAAAAAGACAGCTCCTGACTGGGGTGGCTGCTATTAATTCAGGTGGTTTATGTTTTAATTTAAAGGCACTGCTTCAATTTTTCCATTGCTAAATGGCTGGGATCGAACGCTGCCCTGAGCACAAGTGGCATTTGTTGATTTACACAACTGTCTCCAGAAATGCATCTCCCAGGCTGAATGATCGTAACAACAAAATATATCTATGTACTCTGCAAGGTCGACATTTAAAAAAAAAGTTTCAGAAATGTTCTAGTTACACACACAGCCTCTCTCCACGCCGGCACTGTATAGGTAATCTCTGTGTGCATGTAATCTCCTTCACTCTGCATGTAGCCTCCCTGTACACTGACTGTCCCAGTGTACAGGTAATCACTCCAAACACACACTCTCCCTATCTCCATCTATGCAGTCTCTGACTACACACAATCTCCACTCTCTCCACAATCACTCTCTGTATAGTTAATTGGGCACTGCACATAGTGTCTCTCTCCCTCTCTCCCTCTCTCCCTCTCTCCCTCTCTCCCTCTCTCCCTCTCTCCCTCTCTGCCTCTCTCCCTCTCTCCCTCTCTCCCTCTCTGCGTCTCTGCCTCTCTGTGTCTCTCTCTTCTCTCTCGTCTCTTTCTTCTCTCTCTCTGCCTCTGCCTCTGCCTCTGTCTCTTTCTGTCTCTTTCTCTGTCTCTCTGTCTCTCTGTCTCTCTCTGTCTCTCTCTGTCTCTCTCTGTCTCTGTCTCTCTCCACCACCCTTTGAGTAAATAAGTCACCCCTCAGGCTCCTATTAAATCTTTACCCTGCTCACCTTAAACCTATGTCCTGTGGTTTTTGATTCCACTACTCTGGGCAAGAGAGTCTGTTCCTGACCTGTTCCTCTCTTGATTTTATACACCTCTATAAGATCATCCCTCGTTCAAGCTTTCCAGCTTGACAACATCTTTCCTATAACATGGTGCCTGAAACTGAACACACTATTCTAAATGTGGTGTCACCAACGTCTTATACAACTGCAACATGACCTCCCAACTTCTATAAAGTGGAGAAATTAAAATTCAGTTAATCACACGGGTCTGGAATAAAAGGCTAGAATCAGTAATTGTGACCATAAAAACTGCTGAGTCGTCATAAAAACCCATCTGTTTCACAGATGTCTTTCAATGTAGGAAGTCAGCTTGACTCTCCCCCCCCCCCCCCCCTCCCCCTCACAAATACGGATCGTAGCTTCTGCCTGCAACTCAGGTCAAGGGAAGTCAAGTCAAGGTCAAAGTTGGCCAGTCAAGGTCAACTCGGGTCATGGGTTGAACTTGGATTTCAAAACCTCATCAGTTTAATTTAGGTTAGTTTAGAGATGCAGTGCGGAAACAGGCCCTTCGGCCCACCGTGTCCGCGCCGACCAGCGATCCCACTAACACTATCCTACGCACATGGGGGACAATTTACATTTACACCAGGCCTATCAACCTACAATCCTGGAGTGTGGGAGGAAACCGAAGATCTCGGAGAAAACCCACGCAGGTCACGGGGGGGACGTACAAACTCCGTACAGACAGCACCCGCGGTCAGGATCGAACCTGGGTAGCTGCCGCTGTAGGAGAGCAACTCTACCGCTGCGCCACCGTGCCGCCCACAGTGGGGAAACAGAACGGGGGTCTCCCCGCTCACGTATCTGCCCCGTGCTCAGGTTCTTGTGGACGATTTGAGATGAAACTAAACAAAACCAGTTTGAAGTCACCACATGTTAAACGTGCCCATTTAAATTTGAATGCTGAGATCATTTATAACTAAAGGAGGCTGCCTTTTGTGAGTTTGCCCGTTTAGTTTATTCTAGAAGCACAGCATGGAAGCTGGCCCTTCGGCCCACCGAGTCCAGGCCAGCAGCATGATCAAGGACTAGTCTCAACTCGGCCACTCCCTCTTCTTCCCTCTCCAGTCAGGCTAGAGGTACAGAAGTGTGAAAACACACGCCTCCAGATTCAGGGACAGTTTCTTCACAGCCGCTATCAGGAAACTGAACCATCCTACCACCAACTAGAGAGCGATCCTGAGCTACCATCCACCTCATTGGAAAGCCTCAGGCTATCTTTAAAGATGCTGTCCCAATGCGGCGACCTAATCTGCGAGTTTAGAGGAGTTTGCCCTCGATTCAAACTCGCAGCATGGTCCCAGGAGGTCCCAGGAGGTCACTGGAACTCTCCTTCATGCTTGAGGGAAGTTCCCGCAAGCTCGCAGCCTCAGCTAGGCCACGGAAACATTTTTCAGCATGTGGAAACATTTTCCACAAGTAAAAATTGGTCGGCATGGTGCTTTTTAACCCGTAGTGCACTGGGGTGGGGTCGCTATGTAGTTACAGGCAGTCGAGGGCAGCCGTAGGCAATCTCCTTCACTGACTGGGCATTTAAATTGGCTCATTGGAGTTTTCAGGATCGAGGAAAACCGACCGGTAATGGTAAATGCCCGCTAAACTTCATTAAACATTGTCTGGCTTCTTAAATGTGTCTCCAATCCTTCTCCCCCCCCCTTCTCTCCCCTCTCTCCCCTTCTCTCCCCTTCTCTCCCCTTCTCTCCCCTTCTCCCCCCTTCTCTCCCCTTCTCTCCCCTTCTCTCCCCTTCTCTCCCCTTCTCTCCCCTTCTCCCCCCTTCTCTCCCCTTCTCTCCCCTTCCCTCCCCTTCCCTCCCCTTCTCTCCCCTTCTCTCCCCTTCTCCCCCCTTCTCTCCCCTTCTCTCCCCTTCTCTCCCCTTCTCCCCCCTTCTCTCCCCTTCTCTCCCCTTCTCTCCCCTTCTCCCCCCTTCTCTCCCCTTCTCTCCCCTTCTCTCCCCTTCTCTCCCCTTCTCTCCCCTTCTCTCCCCTTCTCTCCCCTTCCCTCCCCTTCTCTCCCCTTTTCTCCCCTTCTCTCCCCTTCTCCCCCCTTCTCTCCCCTTCTCTCCCCTTCTCTCCCCTTCTCTCCCCTTCTCTCCCCTTTTCTCCCCTTCTCTCCCCTTCTCCCCCCTTCTCTCCCCTTCTCTCCCCTTCTCTCCCCTTCTCTCCCCTTCTCTCCCCTTCCCTCCCCTTCCCTCCCCCTTCTCTCCCCTTCTCTCCCCTTCCCTCCCCTTCCCTCCCCTTCTCTCCCCTTCTCTCCCCCCCCCCCCCCCCCCCGCGCTCTCTAAAGGACTTACCGTACATTTTGCAGCCATCTTTTACCTTCGTTCATCGCGGATGTGAATTTCAGACAGCGCTCCCCCGCTTTCCCTGGCCCCCGCCTGTACAATATGTTTGGATGTGTGTGCGCGGTCGGTCGATCCATCTCGAGGTTTTTAAGGCGAGTCCTCGAGCTTGAAGGTCGAAGAGTCGCTGAAAGGTCGTCGCAGTGGGACAGCCCCGTAATAGTTCAGTTTAGTTTATTGTCACATGTACTGAGGTACAGTGAAAAGCTTTTGTTGCGTGCTAACCAGCCAGCAGAAAGACAATACATGATTACAATTGAGCCGTCCACTGTGTACAGATACAGGATAAAGTGAATAACGTTTAGTCTCTGTCTCCCTCTTTCTCTCTCTGCATCTCTATTTGTATATCTCCCGCTCCCCCCTCCCCTCTCTCTCCCTCTCCCTTTCCCTCCTCCTACCACCCCCTTCCCCCCAGCCTTCCCCATCACCCACTCTCTCTCCCACCCTCTCACTCCCTCTCCATATCCCCCTCCCTCTCCCCTCTCCTGTTGCTGCCTCTGTCGGGACTGTCCTCGAGGTGGTATCTGCAGAGGTTGTGTACATTCAGGGGGTATCGATGTGTACATCCTGCCTCTGTACGTATAGATTTTCCATCCAGGTGGCACCTGTGGAGGTGCAACACCTGTGTGCAGGTGGTGTATCTGCACAAGCCAACATTCTCCTCGTGTACATGGCCAAACCTCTGTGCAGATCACATCTGCCTGTACAGATGTTGTCTCTGCACATGTGGCATCTGCGCCTGAACAGCTTGTAACAGAACAGCTAGTGTTTCTCTGTGTGTGTGGGGTCTCTGTAAAGGTGATATTTCGACAAAGGTAGTCAAGGTAGTCTGTGCAAAGGGTGTGTCTGTGAATGGTCTGTGTGTGTGTGGGCCATGCCTCTGTCCAGCTGTTTCACCCCTACAGCTGTGTTTCATACAGCTGTTGCATCTGTATAGATGGTGTGCATGTGTGGGTTAGCTTAGCATTTGACGAGCACGAGGCCTCTACTCACTTGAGTTTAGGTTGAGGGGGGACCTCACTGAAACATACGGAATAATGAAAGGCAGAGTTAGAGTGGATGTGGAGAGGATGTTTCCACGGGTGGGAGAGTCTAGGACCAGAGGGCACAGCCTCAGAATTAAAGGACGTTCTTTTCGAAAGGAGGTGAGGAGGAACTTCTTTAGTCAGAGGGGAGTTAATTTGTGGAACTCATTGCCACAGAGGGCTGCTGAGGCCATAATTAAATGTGGAGTAGACTCGATGGGCCGAGTGGCCTAATTCTACTCCTATAACTTGTGAAGTTGTGTGTCCACACAGCATCTTCCCTTCTGTTATCAGGCTTCTGAACGGTCCTTCCAGTAGCTAGGGCACTGTCCGATTCACCTCTACCCCATTGCGGACATTGGACTTTGTCTCTGGAACTGGTGCGCGACAAAGCTGAGAACTATATTCTGCACCCTGTATCTTCCCCTTTGCTCCACCTGTTGTACTTGAGTTTGACCTGATATTATTTATGTAGAGTATTATCTGACCTGACCGGATAGCAAGCAGTACAAATCTTTTCACTGTACCTCGGTACACGTGACATTACTAAACCTAAACCTCTCCCTTCACCAATTTCTCACTATATAACGTGGGGGTTAAGTGACGAGGACCTTTCTGTGGAACTTTAACACAGTTGCAAATATTTGACAAAGCGGTCATATTTCACCAAAAATTAATTTTCACATCGAACAGAATTGTAGAATGAATGCAGAACCAAATCTAAGTACCCAAACAGACTGACTACCAGCTCACGTGTTGCGAGCTGAGTTAGTTTAGAGATACAGACACAGCATGGGGACTGGCCTTTGGCCCAGCGAGTCCGTGCCGACCAGCGATCCCCGTACACTAGCACTGTCCGACAATTTACAATCTTTACCGAAGCCAATTGACCGACAAACCTGCACGTCTTTGGAGCGTGGGAGGGAACCGGAGCACCCAGGGGAAACCCACGCGGGTCATAGGGAGAAGGTACTAACTCCGTGCAGGCAGCACCTATAGTCAGGATCGAACCAGGGTCTCTGGTGATGTGAGGCAGCAACTCGACCCCTGTGCCACCGTGCCCGATTCCCTTTACATCTGAGGGGTGCCCACGTGCGTGATTTTAATTGTGACAGCCTGGTCTCCTTGTTTATGAATCTGCAGGAAGACCCATTAAAAGGCCCTCTGTTTAAAAACACACTGTTTATCGGTCTGCAGAAGGGTCTCGACCCGAAACGTAACCCATTCCCTCTCTCCAGAGATGCTGCCCATCCCGCTGAGTTACTGCAGCATTTTGTGTCTGTCTTCGATTTAAACCAGCAACTGCAGTTCCTTCCCACTAGACCTATGTTATAAATCTGTTCTGGATTAGGAGGGTGTTTCGATTCCCGAGGCGCGCTGTGGTTTATGGCGTTTTGTCACAATTAAACCTGGACACTGGTCTCGCTGGACATTGCAGCCAAACCCGTGACATCTTTACATGTGTGGGACTGGGCTGGCGACTTTAAATCGGAGGCAGAGGCTGAGCAGAGGTGAACCGCTGGCCCTGTACTAGCCAGACAGCTGACTCCACTGAGCACGACGTCAATATAGAGTGAAACAAAGATGGTACGCTGTCCTGAAATATACACTTTGCTGAATTATATTTTCAATAAAAATTGAACTGAACTGTGAAGAAAAAGCTAAGGCAGCGAAACTGGTTAAAATGGGAGCCCCCCTCCGATAAAGATATCAATTGATTAACAATAAAGGACTCTTGTTTTTTTTCTGTCGCAGCAGTTTGAACGGTTTCCGAACTGCCTCAGTCAGATTGTCTGTTTGACATTATCACTCCAGAACCCTTGGACTAAAATCAATTGGTATTCTTTTAAATAAAGGAAACTTTAAATGAGAGGAAACGTCTCCGCTGATATATGCAGGTGCTGTGTTCGATCCCCTGTCAGGGAAGTAGCTAATATCTTCAGCATCCTGAGGCAGTTGGGTCTCCCCCTTCCTAATGAGTGAGCATATGGTCTTGGACGTCAAGGGGAAGGGAGCTGGCTGTAAGCTCGGCAGCAGTGGCTGGTGTCCGGGTCTCCCCTGGTGTAACCTGATATGTCTCAATAATCCCCAGCCTTTTCAGATGTGAGGGAACGCTGTTATCATCCTCCCACTACCAGAGAGCCATCCCCGACCACTATATACCCCATCGGTGACCCTCGGACTATCTTTGATCGGACTTTAGTGGATAGTGAAAAGCTTAGCTAGAGTGGATGTGGAGAGGGTGTTTCCACTAGTGGGAGAGTCTAGGACTAGAGGTCACAGCCTAAGAATTAAAGGATGTTCTTTTACGAAGGGGATGAGGAGAAATTTCTTTAGTCAGAGGGTGGTGAATCTGTGGAATTCTTTGCCACAGAAGGCTGTGGAGGCCAAGTCAGTGGATATTTTTAAGGCAGAGATAGATAGGTTCTTGATTAGTACAGGAGTCAGAGGTTATGGGGACAAGGCAGGAAAATGGGGTTAGGAGGGAGAGATATATCAGCCATGATTGAACGGCGGAGTAGACTTGATGGGCCGAATGGCCTAATTCTACTCCTATTCCTTATGACCTTTCCTGACTTTACCTTTCACTAAACCTAATTCCTTTATCATGTAAGTGGACACTGTAATGGTCGAATTGTAATCATGTATTGTCTTTCCGCTGACTGGTTAGCACGCAACAAAAGCTTTTCACTGTACCTCGGTACACGTGACAATAAACCGAACTGAGCTGAACTGAACTCTCCCATCCTTAATGGCGCCCATGATGCTGTGTTGGGGAACGCGTCTCGTAATAAAATAAGGCCCAGATGCATTGTAGAGAGGGTGGCGAAAATACTTACAGACGCATTGAAACGCAAAGGCGATAGATGTCAGGCAAGGAAGAACAGGCAGGGTTTCCACCCAAAATATCACCTATCCATGTTCTCCACCGATCGATGCTGCCTGACCCCGATCAATTACTCCAGCACTTTGTGTCTTTTTTTTTGTAAACCAGCATCTGCAGTTCCTTGATTTATTTTTTCTCTTGAGCAACAAAGGCCAAGGATGTCTCGACACAGGTGTTTAAAACCACGAAGGGTTTTAGTACTGTGCAAAGTTTTCATTAGTTGGAAAGAGATGGCCACCAAGGAATCAGATAAGGGTTTCAAGGGAAACTCTCGGGGTGGAGGTGTTTTGCCCCGGCAGATGAAGCAGACAGTGGGGATATTCAAGGGGAGCTTGACAAATATTTGAGTTAGAAGTGAATAAAGGACTTGCCAATTGATTATTGATTGCAAGATACAGCGTGGGAACAGGCCCTTCGGCCCACTATGTCCACGCTGACTATGCTCACACTAGTTCTATGTTATCCCACTTTCTCATCCACTCCCTACACAACTGGAGGGACAATTTAAATGGAAAAAAAGGTTACTTTTTTCTGTAGCTCGGGCACGATGGCGCAAGGGTAGAGTTACTGCCTCATAGAGCCAGAGACCCGGGTTTGATCCCGACTACGGGCGCTGTCTGTACGGAGTTTTGTACGTTCTGCCCCGTGACCTGCGTGGGTTTTCTCCGGGTGCTCCGATTTCCTCCCAAGACCTCCAGATTAGTAAAGCTAATTGACTTGGTAAAAATGCAACTCGTCCCTGGTGGGTGTAGGATAGTGTTGGTGTGAGGGGTGATCGCTGGTCGGTGCCGACTCGGTGGGCCGAAGGGCCTGTTTCCACGCTGTATGTCTAAACTAAACTACATGTGACAATAATAAATCTTAACCATTGGGGTGAGGCAGGAGATGCCTGGGCTAGATGTGGGTGGAGATGAGAGCGAAAGTCAGGGTGGGGGTTCAGTACAGTGTGGGGGTACATGGTGAGAGACAGCTGGCCGCTTGGGTTAAGGTGCGAGCTGGACTGGTGGAGCTCGTCGAGGCTGCTGCCTCAAGCTTAGTTCAGTTTGGACTTTCGCCTTTAAAGATACAGCACGGTGACGGGACTTTCAGCCCAACGAGTCCCATGCTTCTTCAACATGTGTCCTCCTGGTACTGAAACAAGATATAAGGTTGTAATAAAAAAGATGTCCATTTCAGTTTGTTTAAGAAGGAACTGCAGATGCTGGAAAATCGAAGGTAGACAAAAATGCTGGAGAAACTCAGCGGGTGAGGCAGCGTCTATGGAGCGAAGGATATAGGCAACGTTTCGGGCCGAAACCCTTAGCTTGTTTAAGAAGGAACTGCAGATGCTGGAAAATCGAAGGTAGACAAAAATGCTGGAGAAACTCAGCGGGTGAGGCAGCGTCTATGGAGCGAAGGAAATAGGCAACGTTTCGGGCCGAAACCCTTTGGGTTTCGGCCCGAAACGTTGCCTATTTCTGTAATCCCAAACTCTGTAATCCAAAACGTTGCCTATTTCCTTCGCTCCATAGATGCTGCCTCACCCGCTGAGTTTCTCCAGCATTTGTGTCCATTTCAGTCTTCGGTTTGGTTTGTCCGCTTGGCTAAACTATCTGTCTGACTGTTTTGTTTAATTTAGAGGTACAGCGCAGAAACAGACCCTTCGGACCACCGAGTCCACGCTGGCCAACGTTCACTTGTACACTAAAGCTATCCTACGCAATTCAGGACAGCAGGGAGAATTTGCACTATTTAACCGAAACCAAATTAACCGACAAACCCGCGCGTCACTGGAGTGTGGGAGGAAACCGGAGCACCAGGAGAAAACCCACGAGGTCACGGGGAGAACCTACAAACTCCGCACGGGCAGCACCCGTAGTCGGGATCTAACCTGGGTGTCGGGCACTGTAAGCCCACAGCTCGACCGCTGCCGAGGTACAGCGAAATGTTTTTTTGTTGCCTGCCATCCAGTCAGCAAAATTACAATCCATGATTACAATCAACCCCTTCTAAATGTTTTCAGATACAGGATCAAGTGTATAATCCTGGGATGTCAGGACTTTCATATGTAGAAAGACTGGATGGACTCGGCTTGTACTCGCTGGAATTTAGAAGATTGAGGGGGGATCTTATAGAAACTTACAAAATTCTTAAAGGGTTGGACAAGCTAGATGCAGGAAGATTGTTCCCGATGTTGGGGGAGTCCAGGACAAGGGGTCACAGTCTAAGGATAAGGGGGAATTCCTTTAGGACCGAGATGAGGAAAACATTCCTTACACAGAGAGTGGTGAGTCTCTGGAATTCTCTGCCACAGAAGATCGTTGAGGCCAGTTCATTGGCTATATTCACGAGGGAGTTGGATGTGGCTCTTGTGGCTAAAGGGATCGGGGGTATGGAGAGAAGGCAGGTACGGGATACTGAGTTGGATGATCAGCCATGATCATATTGAATGGCGGTGCAGGCTCGAAGGGCCGAATGGCCTACTCCTGCACCTATTTTTCTATGTTTCTATGTTTCTATCTTTAGTTCAATGTTTAACAAAGAACTGCAGATTGCTGTGGAAAATCGAAGGTCGATAAAAATGCTGGAGAAACTCAGCGGGTGAGGCAGCATCTATGGAGCGAAGGAAATAGGCGATGTTTCGGGTTGAGACCCTTCTTCAGACTGATGTGGGGGTGTGGGGGGGGGAAGCGGTGTGAACATTGACCTCCAATTTCAGGTAGTCCTTGCTTTCTCCCACTTCCCCTCCCCTTCCCAGCTCTCCCACAAGCCCACTGTCTCCGCCTCTTCCTTTCTTCTTCCCGCCCCTCCACATCAGTCTGAAGATGGGTCTCGACCCGAAATGTCACCTATTTCCTTCGCTCCATAGATGCTGCCTCGCCCGCTGAGTTTCTCCAGCATTTTTGCCAGTCATTAGTACCACATAAAGTCCAGTGACGTCTGGTTAAATATAGTCCGGGGATAGATGTTACCTCTCTAGTTGTTGGTAGGATGGTTCAGTTGCCTGATAACTGCTAGGAAGAAACTGTCCCTGGGATGTCAGGACTGTCTTATGAACAAAGACTGCATAGACTCGGTTTATACTCTCTAGAATTTAGGAGATTGAGGGGGGATCTTATAGAAACGTACAAAATTCTTAAGGGGTTGGACAGGCTAGATGCAGGATGTTCCCGATGCTGGGGAAGTCCAGGACAAGAGGTCATAGCTTAAGGATAAGGGGGAAATCCTTTAGGACCGAGATGAGAAGGACTTTTTTCACACAGAGAGTGGTGGGTCTCTGGAACCCTCTGCCACAGAGGGTAGTTGAGGCCAGTTTATTGGCTATATTTAAGAGGGAGTTAAGATGTGGCCCTTGTGGCTAAGAGGATCAGAGGGTATGGAGAGAAGGCAGGTACGGGATACTGAGTTGGATGATCAGCCATGATCATATTGAATGGCGGTGCAGGCTCGAAGGGCCGAATGGCCTACTCCTGCACCTAATTTTTATGTTTCTATGTTTCTATGAATCTGGTGGTGTGCGTTTTCACACTTCTGTATTTCTTGCCCCGATGGTTTTATTTAGTTTAGTTCAGTTTAGTTCATTGCCACGCATACCGAGGTACAGTGAAAAGCTTTTTTCGTTGCGTGCTAAACCCAGTCAGCTGTAAGACAATACTTGATTGCAATCGAGCCGTCCACTGGGTACAGATACAGGTTAAAGGGAATAACGTTTATAGGGACGTTATAGGGAGAGGGGAGAAGAGGGAGTGACCGAGACACACACACACACACACACACACAAACACACACACACAAACACACAAACACACAAACACACACACACACACACACACACACACACACACACACACACACACACACACACACACACACACACACACACACACACACTTGACCTTGATCTGATCTCTAGGCTTGTACCTGCTCATCCACACACACACAGGTAGACAAAAGTGCTGGAGAAACTCAGCGGGATGCAGCAGCATCTATGGAGCGAAGGAAATGGGCAACGTTTCGGGCCGAAACCCTATAATGCCCCTGTCCCACTTAGGAAGCCTGAACGGAATCCCCTGGAGACTTTGCGCCCCACATGAGGTTTCCGTGAGGTTCCCGGAGGTTTCTGTCCTCCGGCAACCACCTTCAACCAGCATCGCGACCGGCTTCGACTAGAAAAATGACCGGTTTTTAAAACGGAAACCACTTTCGACCATTGGGGAGACCGACCAAAACCTCCGGGAACCGCGCGGAAACCTTGGGTGGGGCGCAAAGCCTCCAGAGGTTTCCTAAGTGGGACAGGGGCATAAGGGATTTGCAGAGTTTGGGATTACAGAAATAGGCAACGTTTCGGGCCGAAACCCATAGGGTTTCGGCCCGAAACGTTGCCTATTTCCTTCGCCCCATAGATGCTGCTGCACCCGCTGAGTTTCTCCAGCACTTTTTGTCCACCTTCGATTTTCCAGCATCTGCAGTTCCTTCTCAAACACCCACACTACAGAGCTGGAGGAGAGAGTGGCAGACCCTGTGTGCCTAAACGCACCGTTTTAGTTTCCGTCTCAGACCAGGAATTAAATGCATCCAACTCTTTTGACAGTGCAAGCTGATTGGACGCCTTATTAAATTTTGCAGACTTTTTTTGCAGGAATAATATGCAAAGATAGTTACACGCGGCCCCAGGGGCTGTCGGAGTTCTCTCTCTCTCTCTCTCTCGCTCTCCTTGATACAAGGTCATTCTCTCCTGCTGCCGACTGTGGCCCCGGCTTTGCAAACAGCCTTCGATTTCACTCAATGGTTCGTTCGCGCAATACCTTTGATCTCCCCAGTTTTTTCAGGAGGGGTTTTGTTTTTTTTTGGACTGGAAACGGTATCAAAAGGCAGGAACAGGAATCCATCTGGCCCATGAATAATTTAGACGGCTGAACTGTTGTGTGTGTGTGTGTGCGTGTGTGTGTTTATTTTGTTGCACAGCTCTCCCCTCCCCGTTCTCCGTCGATGCTCCCCCATCAACACCTCCAGAGTCCCACATGTTGGAGTCAGCGTTAGAGGACCCTTGCTTCCATCTCCCCTTCACTCCACTCCACTCCCCACCCTCGCCCGGGTACCGAGGGCCCCCGGTGGCGATGAAACTCCCTGTTCACTCACTGACTGCCCGCTGACACCCTCCCACTGCACACATACAGCTCACACACACTCACTCGCACACTTACACACACAACCCAAGTGGCACACTTCTTGTGATTCCTGAGCGCGTTTGTGCCAGAATCTGCACGCACTGCGGGATGAGAACTTGTGTTTATTTTAATTTCGAACATTCTCCAGAGAGGGTGTGTGTGTGTGTGTGCATGCGTGAAAGTGTGTGAGTGTGTGTCCATGTGAAAATGCGTATGGGAGTGTGTGTGTTAAATGTGATTGTATGTTCATTGATGAGGAGAGTGTGTGTGCGTGTGCACACGTGTATCTGTCGGTGTAAGGGAGGAAGTATGTATGTGTCTGTCGAGGTGAACGTGCTTATAAGTGTGCATATGCATGGGTGTGAGTGTATGTGCATTGCTGAGAGAGGGAGTGTGTGTTTGTGAGTGTGCGTGTGTGGACACGTGTATGTGTGCGTGAGGGAGAAAGCGTGTCTGTGAGTGCATATCAGTGTGCATGAGAGTGTGTGTTAAATGTGGGTGTATGTGTAGGGATGGGAGAGGGAGTGTGTGGGTGTGTGAGCGTGAGTGTGTGTGTACCAATAGGAGAATGGAGCGGCTGGGCTTGTACACTCTGGAGTTTAGAAGGATGAGAGGGCATCTCATTGAAACATATAAGACTGTTAATGGTTTGGACACGCTAGAGGCAGGAAACATTTTCCTGGTGTTGGAGGAGTCCAGAACCAGGGGCCACAGTTTAAGAATAAGGAGTAAGCCATTTAGAACGGAAACAATTCTCTGCATCAGAGGGCGGTGGAGGCCGGTTCTCTGGATGCTTTCAAGAGAGAGCTAGATAGGGCTCTTAAAAATAGCAGAGTCAGGGGATATGGGGAGAAGGCAGGGACGGGGTACTGATTGGGGATGATCAGCCATGATCACATTGAATAGCGGTGCTGGCTCGAAGGGCCGAATGGCCTCCTCCTGTACCTATTGTCCATTGTCTAATGTATGTGTGTGAGGGAGAAAGTTATGTTATTTTTAACATCATGTTGACAGGAGCCCACTCAAGTCATCTCCGTTAGTGGGTCGACCATTTATACAATCGAAGATTCGAACAAATCCACTTTTGAATAATTTTGAGGATGGAAAACAAATGTTGGTTTGCTTTGTAAAGAATCTACCTTTTATGTAAAAGGTGTGATTGAGAATATCGCGGGCAATGATATTGCAACTGAGACGAGCGTGCGTGGCATTTACACAGTGTGACATTGAACATTAAACCTCGTCTGATGCAAGGAAGGCAATATTTTGATTCCACTGCAACCCGTTGGAAAACCTGCAGGCTTTAATCAACAATGAGACAAGTTGTTTGTTTTGAAACAATTTCTACATTTCATTTTATTAACGATAAGAGGCCCCCCCTTTTTCTTTATTAATCGCGAGCTGTTGTTAAAATGAACGCAAAACCTGAGTGAGAAGGAGAGAGAGAGGACGAGAGGGGGGGAGAAATCGATGGGAGAGTTTGAGAACAACTTTGAAACAAGGCTTGTGTAGGAAGGGGTATGTGTAAGAAGGAACTGCAGATGCTGCTGTAAAATGAAGATAGACACAAAAAGCTGGAGAACCTGTGTGAGACAGGCAGCATCTCTGGAGAGAGGGAATGGGTGATGTTTCGGGTCGAGGCCCTTCTTCAGACTGGCTAAGGCTGGTTAGAAGGTACTATTGGGTCCAGCCAGATCACGGGGCCACCAGCCTGTTTCCCTTATCATCGTTACTTTCTTGCATATCTTTCATTCATCGTCCCTTATCTCTCCACACCACCGCCTATATCTCTCGTTTCCCTCACCCCTAACCAGTCTGAAGAAGGGTCTCGACCCGAAAAAAGTCACCCGTTCCTTCTCTCCAGAGATGCTGCCTGTCCCGCTGAGTTACTCCAGCTTTTTTGTGTCCATCACCAGTTTGTGGGCTGTGTTCCTACCCTCTCCTGCCTGGTATCTGTGTTGATTTGGCCGGTGAGGAGCGGAGCCCTCAAACTCACTAAACAAGAGAGTTTTGCTAGGCGCATATATATATATTTTTTCTTCCCTTTCTCCAATTTATTGTTACGTTACTCAGAGACCCCCCAAAAGAGCTTGAATAAAATAGAACCCTTGAGTGCCAACCTTTTCATCTCCCAGAGCCCCGGCCTAATCAACCCCTATAATTTATGCAGAAATATGATTTATATTTAATTTCACTACACTTGCATTGTTAATTTGAGATGTAATTAACACGTTGGCATGGCAACAAATTTGGTGATGTCGTAAATTACCGCCGTCTTTTCATCAAAATTCAGTTACTCTGCTCCTGTGTACAACATCCTGATGCAATTAGGTTGCCGTGGAAACTCAAAGTGTTCAATTTCTTTTGTATAATTGCAACGAGGCAGAAGTTTTCATATCAGAAGTCATGTTCTTGCACAAAGAGCGGACACGGGATGCATCTACACAGGAATTTGGAGCCTGTCGCCTGCTTGGAGGAAAGGGCGACCAGAGTTTTTGTGGAGGGGCTCTCAGTGTGCCTTTGCCCTCTCCTCTCCTTTCAAAGAGATTGTCTGCCTTTTTGTGTAACAATAAACCGCCGGGACTGGGCTGCTTCAGCTCCGAGCAGCCACAAAAGAGTGTGGTTTGTTGTTTGTTTGTTTGTTTAATTATTTATTTATCTTTGTATATAAATTACTTTGGCTTGGTCTTTCTTCTATGGGCTCTCTCTCTCTCTCTCTCTCCCCCTTACTCGCTCTCTCTCTCTCTCGCTCTCTCTCTCTCGCTCTCTCTCACATACTGCTGATGGACGAGTTACTAAGGAACACAAAATTTTAATTAGTGTATTTTAATCATTCAAGCTTTTCTAGCTAATCCACATACCCAAGAGAATTCCCAAGATGCAGCACAGAGCTGGTTTACCATTTATTGTGCAGTCTATTATAATTACAGTTAGCAGGTGGGGGCGGGGAGAGGTTGGGTTTGTGTGTGTGTGTGTGTGTGTGTGTGTGTGTGTGTGAGTGTGTGTGTGTGTGCATGACTGTGTATGTGTGTATGTGTGTGTGTGTGTGCATGAGTGTGTGTATGTGTATGTGTGCATGAGTGTGTGTGTATGAGTGTGCATGAGTGTGTGTGTGCGTGAGTGGGTGTGTGTGTATGTGTGCATCAGTGTGTGTGTATGTGTGCATCAGTGTGTGTGTGTGTGTGTGTGTGTGCATGAGTGTGTGTGTGTGTGTGTGTGCACATGAGTGTGTGTGTGTGTGTGTGCGCATGAGTGTGTGTGTGTGCATGTGCGTGTGTGTGTGTGTGCACATGAGTGTGAGTGTGTGTGTGAGTGCGCGTGCATGTGTGTGTGTGTGCATGAGTGTGTGTGTGTGTGTGCATGAGTGTGTGCATGAGTGTGTGTATGTGTGTGTGTGCATGAGTGTGTGTGTGAGTGTGCATAAGTGTGTGTGTGTGTGCATGAGTGGGTGTGTGAGTGTGTTTGTGTATGAGTGTGTGTATGTGTGTGTGCATGAGTGGGTGTGTGAGTGGGTGTGTGTGCATGAGTGGGTGTGTGAGTGGGTGTGCGTGAATGGGTGCATGAGTGTGTGTGTGTGTGTGTGTGTGCATGAGTGTGTGAGTGGGTGTGCGTGAGTGGGTGTGTGTGTGCATGTGAGTGTGCAATGTGTGCATGCGTGTGTGTGAGTGGGTGTGTGAGTGTGGATGTGTGCGGTATGTGTGTGTGTGCGCGTGAGTGTGTGTGCATGAGTGTGTGTGTGTGTGCAATATGTGGATGAGTGTGTGTGTGTGAGTTTGTGTGAGTGTATGTGCATGGGTGAGAGGGAGTGTGTGTGAGGGGGAAAATGTATTTTGTATTCTGCCTGTGTGTGTGTGTGTCCATGCACAAGTGCATATAAGTGTGTAAGACATCCAAGTGGATGTATGCGGGTGAGAGAGGGAGTGTGTGGGTGTGCGTGTCTTTGTATGTGTGCTCGCATGTATCTGTGTGTGTAATGGAGAAAGTGTGTCTGCTTGCGCGTCTGTCTGGTCCAGTTAGGTTTAGGTTAGAAATACCAAGTGGAAACAGGCCCTTCGACCCACGGCGTCCATCCCGTCCAGTGATCACCCCGTACACTAGTTCAACCCGACACACCAGGGACAATTTACATTCACACCGAGCCAATTAACCTACAAACCTGCACGTCTTTGGAGTGTGGGAGGAAACCAAAGATCTCAGAGAAAATCCACACAGGCCACAGGGAGAACGTGCAAACTCCGTACAGACAGCGCCTGTTGTCAGGATCTCTGGCGTGTGAGGCAGCAGCTCTTCCCTGCTGCCCGTGGCACCTAGACGTGTGTGTGTGAATGGGAGTGTGTGGGGGAAATTTGAGTGTATGTGCAGGGGTGAGAGTGGGAGAGTGTGTGTGAATGTGTGTGTGCACATGTATCCATGTGTCTAAGGGAGGAAGTGTGTCTACATCCGTCTAAGTAGTAGCTTGTATAATTGTGTGTACACTAGTGAGTGTGTTTGTGTATGTGTGTACGAGAATGTATGTGAGCTTGTGTTTGTGAGTGTGTGACAGTGTCTGCAAATGTGTGTGAGAGTATTTGAGCACTCGTGTACACAGATGTCCGTGCCTGTAGGTGTGAGTGTGCAGGTACATGTGATGGGGCATTTATATCTATGTGAGTGTGTATGTGTGCATGGATGTGTGTATCTGAGAGAGTGCGTGAGTGCGTGTACACGCATATCTTCATGAAAAACCGGTGCGTGTGGGTGCAAGCAAGAATGTGGATGTTCTATCTGGGACATAGGACAATAAAACACTCTTGACTCACACTCAAGTGTGTAAACATGAGATGCAGGCTGCGTGAGTGTGTGTGTGTCCGCGAGCGTGTGTGTGTGTGCATATTGTGTGTGTGAGCTTGCGTGTGTGGATGGTGTGAGGACAATGTGCACTGCTGGGAGAGGACATGTGTAAATACACGTGCACGAGTGTGTGAGTGTGAGAGATTGTGACAGAGTGTGCAAGCTGTGAGTATCTTCATGTTCCTCCCAGGTTCTTGCCTTGAAAGGGAATCAGCTCCATCAACAGAGCACCTCTGCTTCAAGCGTGAGATGTAAGAGGAACATGAGCCTGAATTCTATTAACACCAGAGGCTGAGAGGGAGACCTGATGGACGTCTACACATTTCTGAGAGGCATCAAGATGGTAGACAGTCAGAACCTTTATTGCAGGATGGAAATATCAAATACTAGAGGGCGCAGCTTTCAGGAAAGAGGGGCAAATTTAAGGGGAATATGCAGAGGGTGGACACATTGCCAGGGCTGGTGTTGGAGGCTGTTTATAGACTTATGGATAGGAATGGAGGGATATGAATCATGCATGCGCAGGCAGATAAGAGTTGGTCTTGGCATCGGATACCACACAGACATGGTGGGCCTTTTCTTGTACTGTACTGGTCTATGTTCTATGAGGAGTTAAAGGAAGAATGGTCTGTACCCGTAAGGTCACCTTCCAAGCCTTCCGGACCCGCTGAGTTACTCCAGCACTTTGTGCTTTTCTGAAAGATAACGTGATTTCATATGGGACTCTGCGATGGAGGAATTCATTTTACAATATTACTGACCAGACAGAACTCTATGAAGTGGATCCCTTTTATCCACATCCTCCAATTAAATGATGACCAAAAGGCTTCAGCGATACTCTATTGAGGGACATTTCTGATGTGGCCTTCCTCGGTTGTGGCTTGTGAAACTGAAACAGAGGAAAAGGCCTGGATAGAGTCGATGTGGAGAGGATGCTTCCACCAGTGGGAGGGAGAGTCTAGGACTAGAAGTTGTAGCTTCAGAATTAAATGACGTTCCTTTAGGAAGGAGATGAGGAGGAATTTCTTTAGTCAGATGGCGGTGAGTCTGTGGAATTCTTTGCCACTGAAGGCTGTGGAGGCCAGTGGATTTTGTGAGGCAGAGATAGATTCCTGATTAGTACGGGCGTCAGAGGTTATGGGGAGAAGGAAGGAGAATGGGGTTAGGAGGGAGAGATAGATCATCCATAATTGAATGGCGGAGTAGACTTGATGGGCTAAATGGCCTAATTCTGCACCTATCACTTATGACCTTATGATCTTATGACCTAAAGTTGCCCAAAGATGAAAAGCCAATGTGTTCTTCTCCATCTGTTCCCAAGGACTCCTTCAACGCGCGGGTTTGCACCTCATCCTGACCACCAAATATCAGTGGATATTTTTAAGGCGGAAATAGATAGATTCTTGATTAGTACGGGTGTCAGGGGTGTACAGCAGTACCATTGGATACTGCTGCTGGCTCCGGCCCCCTGGGCTCCTGGCCCCTGGGCTCCGGCCCCCTGGGCTCCTGCCCAGCATTAGTACAGTGCTGGGCAGAGCTGCACTGGCAGACAGTGTTGCAGGCATGATCACACCCACAGCTCCTGTATACACGGGCACCAGCCCGTCTGTTCCAACTCTCCATGGATTTAATACGCGTGGGATTCATATTGCCGAAACACTGCCTGCAGCGACCAACTACCCAGCTAGAGAGCCAGGCACACAATGTGGGGGCGCTCACAGTGTATACCTTGTCTGTTGGTAATATTAGAAATAGTTCTGCAAACAATTGACTTCAGAATGTGAGACTTCCAGAAATCATTGTTAAAAATCAAAATGTTGATTACACGTGTGTGTGTGTGTGTGTGTGTGTGTGTGTGTGTGTGTGTGTGTGTGTGTGTGTGTGTGTGTGCGTATCTGAGTGTGTATGCATGTGCGAGTATGTTTCCATGCTTGTAAGAGTGTGTGTACATGTATATATATAAGTATGTGTATATGTGAGTGTGCATATGCATGTGTGTGTATATTAGTGTGTGTGAGTGTGTATATTAGTGTGTGTATATTAGTGTGTGCATGAGTGTGTGTGTGTATTAGTGAGTGTGAGTGTATATGCTGAGTATGTGCCTGTACATGAGTGTGTGTGTATTAGTTTGTATATGTGAGTGTGTGAGCGTATGTGTCAGAGTGTGTGTGTGCATGAGTGTGTGTATTCGTGAGTGTATGTGAGTGAGTGTGCTTGAGTGTGTGAGTGTGAGAGTGTGAGCGTTTGTGAGTGTGTTTGAGTGTGTGTGTATGAGCGTTTGTGAGTGTGTTTGAGTGTGAGCGTTTGTGAGTGTGGTTGAGTGTGAGCGTTTGTGAGTGTGTGGGTATGAGCGTTTGTGAGTGTGTTTGAGTGTGAGTGTGAGCGTTTGTGAGTGTGTTTGTGTGTGTGAGTGTGAGCGTTTGTGAGTGTTTGAGTGTGTGAGTGTGAGCGTTTATGAGTGTGTTTGAGTGTGAGCGAGTGAGTGATTTCCATTTTTAAAGTTTGTTCCCTGAAGGGCACCGATGGTACAATGCCATTAATTGAGATTCTCCACCCGGGATCACACAACTCACATCACTGCTCGCTGCAGATTCCCACTGAACAGCCTTCACCCTTCTCACTGCCTTTGCATTAGTGTAGTGAACCTTGGCGGAAAATATATGATTTTTATTTAGTTTAGAGAAAGCCTCTAAACTGTGTACTTTTTGACATTTCACGCTGAGCGTGTGATCTTTGACTTTTGTTCAAACTGATTTTGAAAGCTCCCTGGTTGTTCCCTTATTAATTGTTGAGCTGAGAGCTCCCATTTGGAGACCGTAACTTCCGCACACTGCCGGGCCTTGCGGAGAGGACTCTGCTTACTCCAACGCCCGTGTATGAGAGGGTTTACTCCAGCATGAGAGGAATAGATCGGGTAGACGCACAGAGTCACTTGCCCAGAGTAGGGGAATCAAGAACCAGAGGACATACGTTTAAGGTGAGGGACGAAAGAATTAAAAGGGACCTGAGGGGTAACTTTTTCACACAAAGGGTGGTGAGTGTATGGAACGAGCTGCCGGAGGAGGTAGTTGAGGCTGGGACTATCCCATCGTCTAGGAAATATTTAGACAGGTACATGGATAGGATAGGTTTAGAAGGATATGGACCAAATGCAGGCAGGTGGGACTAGTGTAGTTGGGACAGGGAGAGAATCTGGGGCAAGTTTGGCCAAATGGGGACTGTTTCCACGCTGTGAGACTCTGGTGTGTGAGAGGGTTAATTCCAGCACTGGTGGACTGGAGGCTTTACTGAAACATTGGCGTACAGGACAGAAGAACCATCGAGGGGGAGAGAGCTCGCCAATGCAAACATTTTTCAACAAAGCCCAAAGTGATAACGTCAAAGAAAGCTGAAAGTTTAAATCCCTGGGCAAAAATTAAATGGGCATCATCACTCCGTAAAGCAGCATGAGTCTTGATTCATTAAATGTTATGGCGTTCTTAACCGACTTGCATAGGCTGTTCTGGTGTTTGCTGATTGATTCCAGGGAGGTAAAATATCAGATGCAGTTTAATCCAAATCTACAATAGATAGCGAGTCCATCTCTTACACCATAGAAACATAGAAAATAGGTGCAGGAGGAGGCCATTCGGCCCTTCGAGCCAGCACCGCCATTCATTGTAATCATGGCTGACCGTCCCCAATCAATAACCCGTGCCTGCCTTCTCCCCTTCTCCCCTTGACTCCACTAGCCCCTAGAGTTCGATCTAACTCTCTCTTAAATCCATCCAGTGATTTGGCCTCCACTGCTCTCTGTGGAAGGGAATTCCACAAATTCACAATACTCTGGGTGAAAATGTTTTTTCTCACCTCATTCTTAAATGGCCTCCCCTTTATTCTAAGACTGTGGCCCCTGGTTGTGGCCTTGCCCAACATTGGGAACATTTTTAACCATATAACCATGTAACCATATAACAATTACAGCACGGAAACAGGCCATCTCGGCCCTTCAAGTCCGTGCCGAACAACTTTTTTCCCTTAGTCCCACCTGCCTGCACTCATACCATACCCCTCCATACCCTTCTCATCCATATGCCTATCCAATTTATTTTTAAATGATACCAACGAACCTGCCGCCACCACTTCCACTGGAAGCTCATTCCACACCGCTACCAGTCTCTGAGTAAAGAAGTTCCCCCTCATGTTACCCCTAAACCTCTGTCCCTTAATTCTAAAGTCATGTCCTCTTGTTTGAATCTTCCCTATTCTCAAAGGGAAAAGCTTGTCCACATTAACTCTGTCTATCCCTCTCATCATTTTAAAGACCTCTATCAAGTCCCCCCTTAACCTTCTGCGCTCCAGAGAATAAAGACCTAACTTATTCAACCTATCTCTGTAACTTAGCTGTTGAAACCCAGGCAACATTCTAGTAAATCTCCTCTGTACCCTCTCTATTTTGTTGACATCCTTCCTATAATTGGGCGACCAAAATTGTACACCATACTCCAGATTTGGTCTCACCAACGCCTTGTACAATTTTAACATTACATCCCAGCTTCTATACTCAATGCTCTGATTTATAAAGGCTAGCATACCAAAGGCTTTCTTTACCACCCTATCTATATGAGATTCTACCTTCAAGGAACTATGCACGGTTATTCCCAGATCCCTCTGTTCAACTGTATTCTTCAATTCCCTACCGTTTACCATGTATGTCCTATTTTGATTTGTCCTGCCAAGGTGTAGCACCTCACATTTATCAGCATTAAACTCCATCTGCCATCTTTCAGCCCATTTTTCCAACTGGCCTAAATCACTCTGTAGACTTTGGAAATCCTCTTCATTATCCACAACACCCCCTATCTTGGTATCATCTGCATACTTACTAATCCAATTTACCACCCCTTCATCCAGATCATTGATGTACATGACAAACAACAAAGGACCCAACACAGATCCCTGAGGCACCCCACTAGTCACCTGCCTCCAACCCGACAAACAGCCATCCACCATTACCCTCTGGCTTCTCCCATTCAGCCACTGTTGAATCCATCTTGCTATTCCTGCATTTATACCCAACAGTTGAACCTTCTTAACCAACCTTCCATGAGGAACCTTGTCAAAGGCCTTACTGAAATCCATATAGACAACATCCACTGCTTTACCCTCGTCAATTTCCCTAGTAACCTCTTCAAAAAATTCAAGAAGATTAGTCAAACATGACCTTCCAGGCATAAATCCATGTTGACTGTTCCTAATTAGACCCTCTTTATCCAGATACTTATATATATTATCTCTAAGTATCTTTTCCATTAATTTGCCCACCACTGAAGTCAAACTAACCGGTCTATAATTGCTAGGTTTACTTTTAGAACCCTTTTTAAACAATGGAACAACATGCGCAGTACGCCAATCCTCGGGGACTATTCCAGTTTCTAATGACATTTGAAATATTTCTGTCATAGCCCCGGCTATTTCTACACTAACTTCCCTCAATGTCCTAGGTAATATCCTGTCAGGACCTGGAGACTTATCCACTTTTATATTTTTCAAAAGTGCCAGTACTTCTTTTACCTTGAAACTCATAGTATCCATAGCTACTCTACTAGTTTCCCTTACCTCACATAATTCAATATCCTTCTCCTTGGTGAATACCGAAGAAAAGAAATTGTTCAATATCTCCCCCATCTCTTTTGGCTCTGCAGATAGCTGTCCACTCGGTCTCTCCAATGGACCAATTTTATCCCTTGTTATCCTTTTGCTATTAACATAGCTGTAGAAACCCTTTGGATTTACTTTCACTGCATCTAGCTTGTCCAGTTTTTCCTGCATCTAGCTTGTCCAGTCCTTTTATAATTGTATATGTTTCTATAAGAACCCCCCCCCCCCTCATCCTAAACTCTAGTGAATACAATCTTTCCTCATATGACAGTCCACCAGGTCGCTCTGGGTTCAAGGGGAGGGGGGCCCCAACCTGACACGTCGCCTATCCATGCTCTCCAGGGATGATGCCTGACCTGCTGAGTTACTCCAGCACTTTGTGTCCATTTACGGGTTCAATTCTCACTTCAGACACTTGAATCATCCTGACACCCAGGTACGGTGCTGCAATGCTCCAGGTCTGTCATTTTGTGGCATTAATCCAGAAGCCCCGACAACCTCTACAGATGCACCATGGAACGCATACCGTCGGCTTGCATCACAGCCTGGTTTGGGAATGGCTCTGCCCAAGATCGCTATACATTGCAGAGAGCTGTAGATGTAGCCCAGCCCATCACACAGACCAGACTCCCCACCACTGACTCCATCTACACTTCAAGCAGCCAACATGATCCAACACTCATACCCTACTTCTCCCTGCTCCAGTCCAGCAGAAGGTATATAATCGTGAAAGTGCACACCACCAGACTCAGGAACAGCTGCTTCCCCTCTATATTATGCTTCCGAGCGGTCCTTCCATACGTTAGGATACTGTCTGATTCACCTTTGCCCCATTGCGGACATTGGACTTTGTCCTTGGAACTGATGCATGACAATACACTCTGTATCTTCTCCTTTGCTCTACCTAATGTACTTGCATTTGTTTAGGGAGGAACTGCAGATGCTGGTTTATACCAAAGGTAAACACAAAGTGCTGGAGTAACTCGGCCGGTCAGGCAGCATCTCTGGAGAAAATGGATGGGTGACGTTTCAAGTCAGGCTTGAGTTTGGACTGGTTGTATGCATGTATGATATACCTGATCTGTCTGGATAGCATGCAAAGCAATTATTCTATGTTATCCATTCAGCAGAAAGACGATAGGTGATTTTTATTTTTTATTTTTTTCCTTTCACATTACTTTCACGATAACCCAAAGCAAATCACAGCCAGTGAAGTATGGTCAGCATATGATCATTGTTGTACAGTATAGTTTAGTTTAGAGGTACAGCGTGGAAATGGGCCCTTCGACCCAGCAGGCCCACACCGACCAACAATCTCCCATACACAAGGTCAACGTTATCCCAGCCTCACACCCTACACACTAGGGGCAATTCACAGAAGCCAATTAACCCACAAAGCTGTACATCTTTGGAGTGTGGGAGGAAGCCGGAGCACCCGGAGAAAACCCACGCAGGTCACGAGGAGAACCTACAAACTCCTTACAGATAGCACCCGTGGTCAGGATGGAACCCGGGTCAGTGGCGCTGTGAGGCGGCAACTCTACCACTGCGCCACCGTGCCTGGGAAACACAGCAAGCAGCTTGTACGCAGCAAGCCGCCATCCACGCCATCAATGTGATAGTGATGGAGTTTGGGAGATAGAGGATAAATGCTGGTGCGTGCACTGGCCATTGGGCTGTGGCTGGGATCCCGTGTGCGGGATACTACTTGGTGGGATTGTTACTGGGATGATACTTTGAGATGGTTCCTTGGGATTTTGCGCGCCCGCTTGAGAGAGCAGATGGTGCAACATCGCACTGGCAAGATGGCATCAGATACTACGTGTGAATGCTGCTATCTAGCCCAAAAAAAGGAGAACTGTTGGATCCTTCAGCAGCCCCGGGCAAGGGAGCGTATTTTACATCTAATGAATTACTCTTTATATCAAAGCGTGATTGTGCCGATAGATTCGGCGACAATTTGCATCCGACAAGGACCCATAAAGTGTAAACAAGTCGAACCACGAGTTGATCTGTTCTTTTACAGGCAAATTACCCAGGATGCAAAATGGTGTATTTGTTGGTGAACTTGCGTCATTGGTTATGGGAGCTTGGTTTTGCATTGGGATGGGTTCATAATGAGGCGGGTCTTTAGAGGGCAGTCAAAGCATTGGCCTATCGCCTGGCACATCCGACAAGGCAGCATCCCCACAGGACCGCAGGAAGTCAGTCGAGTCCGTAAACTTCGGGGACGAGGCAGCGAGCATTGAGGCCCCAGCAATGCTGGGGAAAAACGGCATGAAAAGTGGGTTGAACAGCAGAAAATGTTTCAAAGGGTGACTGGGAGTGATCTATTATCAGCTGTCCCGGTCAGTGCGGGTGTCAAGGGTGATGGGGAGAAGGCAGGAGAATGGGGTCGAGAGGGAAAGATAGATCAGCCATGATTGGATGGCAGAGTAGACTTGATGGGCCGAATGGCCTAATGCGGCTCCTATCATTTATGGACTTATGAACTGTCAGTGCCTTAAATGAAATACAGCAAAGAAACCTTTTGTGTAGGAAGGAACTGCAGATGCTGGTTTGCACTAAAGATAGACTTAAAATGCTAGAGTAACTCAGCGGGTCAGGCAGCACCACTGGAGAAAAGGAACAGGTGACATTTTGGGCCAAGACCCTTCTTCAAACTTCATTACGTTATGTTGTACGTCTCTCCAGAGATGCTGCCTGTCCCGCTGAGTTACTCCAGCGGTTTGTGTCTATTTTAGGTTTATGTTTACTGTTGCCGCCTTTACTGAGGTACAATGAAAGGATTTGTTTTTGCATGCTATCCCATCAGATCAGACACATTCTACATAAATACAAACAGTTCACACTCAAATACAACAGGTGGAGCAAAGGGGAAGATACAGGGTGCAGAATATAGTTCTCAGCTTTGTAGCCCACCAGTTCCAGAGACAAAGTCCAATGTTCGCAATGGGGTAGAGGTGAATCGGACAGTGCCCTAGCTAATGGAAAAATGTTCAGAAGCCTGATAGAAGCATAGAAACATAGGCAATAGGTGCAGGAGGAGGCTATTCGGCCCTTCAAGCCAGCACCGCCATTCATTGTGATCATGGCTGATCGTCCCCTATCAATAACCCGTGCCTGCCTTCTCCCCATATCCCTTGACTCCACTAGCCCCTATCTAACTCTCTCTTAAATCCATCCAGTGACTTGGCCTCCACTGCCCTCTGTGGCAGGGAATTCCATAAATTCACAACTCTCTGGGTTGAAAAAGTTTTTTCTCACCTCAGTCTTAAATGTCCTGCCCTTTATTCTAAGACTGTGGCCCCTGGTTCTGGACTCGCCCAACATCGGGCGATAACTGAGGGGAAGAGGCTGTTCCTGAGTCCGGCGGTGCTCCTGTTTCCTCCAACACTCCAAAGACTTACAGGTTCGTAGGTTAGTTTGGCTTCAGTTAAAGAAAAAGGTAAATTGTCCCTAGTGTGTAGGATAGCATTAGTGTACGGGGTGATTGCAGATTCAGCACGGGCTCGGTGGGCCGAAGGGCCTGTTTCCGCACTGTCTCTAAACTACACTACACCAAACCTAAACTAGCGAGACCAGTCCCTTCTCCCGATTTCACCCACACACATTTATTCATTCTATTTTTTTAATAGTATAAAAACACCAAATATAAAAGCAGGTAGACAAAAATGCTGGAGAAACTCAACGGGTGCGGCAGCATCTGTGGAGCGAAGGAAATGGGCAACGTTTCGGGCCGAAACCCTAAGGGGTTACAGAGTTTGGGATTACAGAAATAGGCAACGTTAGGTGCCTATAAATAGGTGCAGCAGCATCTGTGGAGCGGAGGAAATAGGCAACGTTTCGGCCCGAAACGTTGCCTATTTCCTTCGCTCCATAGATGCTGCTGCACCCGCTGAGTTTGTCCAGCACTTTTGTCTACCTTCGATTTTCCAGCATCTGCAGTTCCTTCTTGAATGCCTTCCAACTATCCCATCACTAATACGTGTTGCAACATTCTGCTCGGACCCATCACATGTGTGGTTCAGTTTAGTTTAGAGATATAGCGTGGAAACAGGCCCTTCGGCCCTCCTAGTCCGCACCGTCCAACAATACCCATACACTAGCACTATCTGACACACACAAGCGACAATTTACAATTTTATCAAGCCAATTAACCTACAAACCTGCACGTCTATGGTGTGCGGGGGGAAACCGGAGCACCCGGAGAAAACCCACGCAGGTCACGGGGAGAACGTACAAAATATGCTTTCTCCAGCATTTTTGTCTTCCTTTAATTTTCCAGCATCTGCAGTCCCTTCGTAAACAACTATAAAAGCAGGCGCTGATTCAGCGATCCCGCGATCCCCTTTCTTCCGACTTTTGTGAAATTTATACACTAAATGTTTGAGACGACGAGAGGATTTGTCAGGAATGGTGAAAAGAGATCTGTGGTTTTATTTTGCTGGCAGCTGTTGTGTTCGTTTTTGAGGCTGTGTAATTGAATTCTTCCATGCCAACCCCCTGTTTGATCGCTCAGTCGATGGTGCTATTTTAGGGCTCCCTGCGCAGGCCACTAAATATTCTTTCTTCCGAGCGTGGCACTTTTCAAGTATTGCCGAAAAATTCCGCATCCCAGCACGAGGGGAGTGTCTGGAGAATGGAGGGGGTTCGGGGCGAGGCTCCATGGCAAGGAATTAATGCATAGGCCTTTGAAGTTTGCCAATTAAAAAAGGAGTGAGATGATAATTTTGGTGCCCCTGCCAAGTGTCAGTGCGTGAAGGTGGATTGCATTGTAAGGTCACATTGCTTCTAATGTGTCTGGAATGGAACTTTACAGACAGAGGCCCCAGTTCGATCCTGACCTCGGGTACTGTCTGTACGGAGTTTGTACGTTCTCCCCGCGACAGCGCGGATTTTCCCCGGGTGTTCCGGTTTCCTCCCACACTCCAAAGACGTAGGGGCTTGTAGGTTAATTGGCTTCGGTGAAAATTGTAAATTGTTCCCAGTGTGTAGGATAGTGTTGGTGTGCGGGGACCGCAGGCCGGCACGGACTCGGTGGGTCGAAGGGCCTGTTTCCTCGCTGTATCCCTAAAGTCTAAAGTTTAAAGAGTTGGGAGTTAATGGAAACGAGCAGAAAGAACTGCCCCTTGTTTCAAAGTTCATGGTGGTAGACTGATGCAGCAGGTAGAGCTGCTGCCTCACTGCTCCAGCAGCCCCAATTTAAACTGGCTCTGCGCTGCTCTCCATATAACCATATAACAATTACAGCACGGAAACAGGCCTTCTCGGCCCTTCCAGTCCGTGCCAACCATTTAATTTCCCCTAGTCCCATCTACCTGCACTCAGACCATACCCCTCCATTCCCTTCCCGTCCATATACCTATCCACTTTACTTTTAAATGTTAAAATCGATCCTGCCTCCACCACTTCTGCTGGAAGATAATTCCACACAGCCACCACTCTCTGAGTAAAGAAGTTCCCCCTCATGTTACCCCTAAACTTCTGTCCCTTAAT
This sequence comes from Raja brachyura, assembly GCA_963514005.1. The sequence continues at coordinate 9,206,263 of OY740811.1, forward strand.
TCTCATGTCATGCCCTCTTGTTTGAATCTTCTCTACCCTCAATGGGAAAAGCTTATCCACGTCAACTCTGTCTATCCCTTTCATAATTTTAAAGACCTCAATCAAGTCCCCCCTTAACCTTCTGCGCTCCAAAGAATAAAGACCTAACTTGTTCAACCTTTCTCTGTAACTTAGTTGCTGGAACCCAGGCAACATTCTAGTAAATCTCCTCTGTACTCTCTCTATTTTGTTGGCATCCTTCCTATAATTAGGCGACCAAAATTGTACACCATACTCCAGAATTGGTCTCACCAATGCCTTGTACAATTTTAACATTACTTCCCTACTCTTATATTCAATGCTCTGATTTATAAAGGCCAGCACTCCAAAAGCTTTCTTTACCACCCTATCTACATGCGATTCCACCTTCAGGGAACTATGCACAGTTATTCCTACATCCCTCTGTTCCACAACATTCCTCAATTCCCTACCATTTACCATGTGGAGATACAGAGGGCTGGGGTAACTCGGCGGGTCTGGCAGCATCTCAGGAGAACATGATTAGGCGATGTTTTGGGTCGTAGCCCTTCTTCAGGCTGCTTCCTCTGGCCTCTGTAAATTGGCCTCTGTAAATTGTCTATAGTGTGTAGCTGAGTGCAGGATCTGATATACATTGGGACAAAATGAAGAAGATGAACTAGGATTAGTGACGATGGAGGTTTAATGGTCAGTATAGATGCAGTGGGCCGAAGGGCCTGGCCCTTTGCTATGACTAATTGCCAGGTTGTCTTTAACCAGTTTCTGGGCCAATTGTGCTTTGGGTCGGCATGGTAATGTACTCAGCTGCCACTACCTTAGGGAAACAATATATTCACTTTCTGAGATGCATTCACAAGCAAATCTAACACTTGTCCCTCTATAGAGCTGGCTGGTGGTGAGCCATCTCCGAGAGTCCCTGCTGCCCATTGGCATCAAACTGAGTGGGGTAGCTTACCACCCAACCATATGAACATTGACTTCTCCAATTTTAGGTAGCTAAATAACCCTCCCCCTCTCCCCACTTCCTCCAAATATCACCCCCCCCCCGCCTTCCTTCCTGCCCCCACCCCTGTGCCTCACCAGGATTCACACCTATTCTCCCCACCCCCACCCCTTCCATCTACATTCCTTCCTCCAGCTTCACAATCCACAATTCTTCGATCCTTTTGTTTCACACCTTCTGTATTTTCAACCCTGGCCTTTGTCCATCCATCTGCCAATTAAATAACTCTTTCCACCTTTGTCAGCCAATTACCTGCCAGGCTTTGCCCTGCCCCGTCCCCCCTTCAACTTTCACCCCCAACCACCTTACAATCCGTCTAAATATCCCTCTATACGCATCCTATCCATGTCCAATCTGGTCCTAATATTTGTTCAATGTTGTGATAGTACCTGCCTCCTTCAGCAGCTAAGTTCCATACACCCACCACCCTTTGTGCGATGAAAGTTGCCCCTCGGGGACAAATTAATCATTAGAGACATGGCACGCTGCAATTGAAAAGGACACAAAGTGCTGGAGTAACTCGGCAGGTGAGGCAGCATCTTTGGAGAATATGGACAGGTGACGTTTCTGGTCGAGACCCTTCGTCAGACTGATTGAGGGATGGGACAAGAAGATTGGAAAAGGGGGAGAGACAAGACAATGTGGCAGGTAGACACATGGTTGGAACAAATGCCAGAGATAAGGAGAAACGTGTGAGACACCTTGAGTCGTGGGTTGTGAATCCGGGGGAGGAGAGAAGCAGGAGGGGAATGGGGTGTGGAGGAGAGAAATAGGTGGGTGTCTGGGTGAGGGGAGGAAGGAGAGGAGGGGAGGTTTGTGGGAGTAAAGGATTGGAGTTGGGGTCGGGTTAACTTGGTTGATAGCATAAATGAAGGTAGTGGCATGTCCCAAATGGAAGACGATATATTTCATGAGCAAGGTATATATTGGGGGGAAAAAAGGTATTTGAAAATCAGGACTGAACAAAATCTTTCCAAATGTCTCCCCCATTTGCGATAAATGTCTATCTCAAGATGCAACCATTCCTTTGTTTTTTTGTATAAAAACCCCAACATTTTGGAATGAACCTTTTGAACTTTTTACAACACTATTTTAAATAAAACTTAAACCCAACGCAGAACTGATTATTTTTGGAACAATGGAAGCCGGCTTTGATCTGACTTCGTTCCAAAAGAGTTTCCTTAATTACGGCTTAGTAACGGGAAAAAAAAACTTATACTTAAATTCTGGAAAAATGCACCGACACCAACGTTAAAAATGTGGTTTTCAAACATGTCTGAAATGTTACACCTCGAAGACGTGAGATTCGTCCGAGTAGGCAAATCAGACCAACTCTTAAAGACTTAGCCTCCATTTAGCGACTTATTACTAACATAAGGTGCAAGATATGAAGCAGGTACATCCCTTTTATTTTATTTTCTTGATATTTTCTTTTTTTCCCTTTCTTTTCGCTTTCTCTTTCTCGTGCTTTTCATCTTTATCGGCTCTCTCTTTCCACGTTTGCACGTACTATTAATAGGTATGTTACAAAACTTACCTTTAGCGGCGCTGCACTTCTGCCGCTCCCCGTGTGCGCGACTTTAGCGCCTGTCAGAGGGGGGCGGGCTTAAAGTGCCGATTTTCACCAGACCAGGATAATCGATGAATGTCGGGCGATTTAATTGCGGAAGAAAAATCGCTCCGACATTTCATCCATTAAGGTATTTTTAAATTACTCTAAGTTATTTGTTAACTAGAGTAATTTAAAAATCACCTTCAAAAGCCGTGACCGCAGACCACCGGAAGCATTTTCCGTAGGGGAGAAAAAAAGGTAAATACTTTATTTTTTTATTAAAAGTTGGTTTTTTGGGAGGCATAAATACTATTTTAATGTTGCGAAATGGGGTCCCCAAAAAATGTATGAACCCCCAGTATTTTCCCCCCCGACTTCACCGCTAACCGCAACGTTCCAATCCACCGCATTCCGCTAAAACCCACTCGCTAGTTGATTTAAATGGCCATTAATTTACAGGCATTAAACACTAAATTCCTTCCATTTGGCCCAGAAATTCATGAAAATGAGATTTAAAAATTATGTTATATTGTGGATTATTGTGTGAATGTTATTTGGACACTTAGGCAATTAAAAAAAAGTTTATCTTTTCTTAAGAAATTGATAGATGTTTAGATCTACTCATTGAATTTTGTAATTAGCTACAATTAGATAACTAACTAATTATATACTTTAGTTTCAGGTAATCCAAGTAAGATTGTTTAATATTTGTTTCAGAATGCTTCAATCTATAATGACTGAAAATTTCATTGAGTTCTCTTAATTTTTAATAAAGTTATGGGCTTTTAATTTTTCCAGATCACAGCTTTTGAGTTAAGTCAATTGAAAGGCAATGGGAAGCAAGATACTCATTTCCGAGCATGAAAATGGCCATAACTTTCTTAATACTGAAGATATGAAAGTAAATTAGGTGTCAAATTAAACTTCTTGTTATGCTTTATCTGATGGGATAAATTGCAGACTTGATTTTTAAAATCTCAAAATTTTGTAACATTGCTACTATTAATATCACGATCTTATCTAACTTTCTCTATTTTTCTTTTTCTTGCTTCTGTTACTTTTCTATTATTAAATTTTAAAAGGTGAAGTGGTAGATGAAATGTGGAATGTTATTTTTGCTTTATACTATTGTAGATTACTATTAATAAATATTTTTTTTTTAAAAAAGAAAGTCAGGACTGCATCTGCTTGTAGCTAATGTTGATGTTGATAGTGATGGGAGCAGAATTAGGCCATTCGGCCCATCAAGTCTGCTCTGCCGGGGGTTAGCACAAAAAGCTGGAGAAACTCAGCGGGTGCAGCAGCATCTAAGGAGCGAAGGAGATAGGCGACGTTTCGGGTCGAGACCCTTCTTCAGACTGGTCAGGGATCAGGGAAACGAGAGATATAGACGGTGATGTGGAGAGATAAAGAACAATGAGTGAAAGATATGCAAAAAAGTATCGATGATAAAGGAAACGGGCCCTTGTAAGCTGTTTGTAGTGCGAAAATGAGAAGCTAGTGCGACTTGGGTGGGGGAGAGATAGAGAGAGCAGGAATGCCAGGGCCCGAGGGCTGAGGGAGAGGTGGGAAGGGGAGGAGGCAGCCAGGGTTAACAGAATTGAGAAAATTCAATGTTTAAGCCCAGAGGATGTAGACTCCCCAAGCGGAATATGAGGTGCTGTTCCTCCAACTTGCGGCGTTGCTCACTCTGGCCGTAGAGGAGGCCCAGGACCGAGAGGTCGGATACGGAATGGGAGGGGGAGTTGAAGTGCTGAGCCACCGGGTGGTCGGGTTGGTTATTGCGGACCGAGCGGAGGTGTTCGGCAAAACGATCGCCCAGCCTCCGCTTGGTCTCACCGATATAGATCAGCCGGCATCTGGAGCAACGGATGCAATAGATGAGGTTGGAGGAGGTGCAGGTGAACCTCTGTCGGACTTGGAATGACTGCTTGGGTCCCTGAAAGGAGTGGATGGGGGAGGTGAAGGGACAAGTGTAGCATCTCTTGCGGTTGCAAGGGAAAGTGCCCGGGGAAGGGGTGGAGCGGGAGGGAAGGGAAGAATTGACAAGGGAGTTGCGGAGGGAGCGGTCTTTGCGGAAGGCAGACGGGGGGGGAGATGGGAAGATGTGGCGAGTGGAGGGGTCACGTTGGAGGTGGCGAAACTGGCGGAGGACTATCTGTTGTATGCGCCGGCTGGTGGGGTGAAAGGTGAGGACCAGGGGGGCTCTGCCCTTGTTGTGAGTGGGGGAATGGGGAGAGAGGGCAGTGTTGCGGGGTATGGAGGAGACCCTGGTGCGAGCCTCATCTATAGTAGGGGAGGGGAATCCCTGTTCTCCAAAGAACATTAATTTAACACTAAGTCTACTCTGCCATTCTGTGTGGACTGGGTGGGCTCTGCATCTCTAAACCAAACCGATAAGAAGTAGGTTCTGAGGAGGACCAGGCAGTTGGCAGAGGACGTGGTGACATGAAGCGAGTGGGTAACAGCCTGGCAGACGCAGTCAGTGTAACGTGGGAACATGTGAGGTGATTCACTCTGGCAGCAAGGAGCCAAACACTGACTCCATCTGAAGTGATGCAAGGCAAATTGTTTCCATCAATGTTGGTGTAAGGAGAGGTCGATGGTGTGCTGGCACATTTAATCCCCAAAACGAACTTGTCAGTACAGGTAGCAAAGAAACAGAGAGCCAAAGAGACCTTGGAATTCTCTGCCCCAGAGGCCAGTGAGAGCTTCAGTAGATTTAAAGCTTGAGGCTGATGGCGTTTTAGCACCGAGCAAGTTGGCAGATAGGGGATGGTTGGCAAAGGAGATGAGGCACAGGGGCAGCCATGATCCTAACGTCATTATTAATATTATAAACTTAAGAGGATCTCACCTTCCCTCGACAACAATGGGCCCACCAGGCACCTCTTGCCTGAGGTCATTTGGCATCAGGGACAGAGGATGGGTGACATTTTGAGTTGGAAACCCTTCTTCACACTGAAAGTGGGGGGGGGGGGGACTAGAGATCGGAAAAGGCAGGAATGCCCCACTCTTGGCTGGGGAAGAGGTGATCACAAAGGGATACAGGGATGTGAACAGTGGGACTAGCAGGACAACTAGCGTGGGGTGAGTGGGAATGCAGAGATGACTTGAAATGAGAGAAATCAAGAATCTTGCCACTGGGTTGTAAGCTGGCCAAGCGAAATATGAGGTGCTGCTCCACCAAGTTGTGCGTGTCCTCACTCTGACAGTGGAAGAGGAGGCCGATTGATCCTCTCCGTACTATCAGCCCCATCAGTTCAGTTGAGTTTAGTTTTATTGTCACACTAGACCAAGGGGGACCCGTCGGGTCCTGTCACCTCAACGCGAGGTTGCGGGAGGGGGTGTCTTGGGGCGTCACACACACACTAACCACCCCCCACACACACGGGGGGGGGGTGAGAGGGGGCGATGGGGGGGAGAGGGGAGGTACAGTGATTACTATCGAGCCATTTACAGTGTGCAGATAGAGGGTTGAGAGCGTGGAGCGATTGTAAATGCGATTGTAGATCTGCTTCTGAGGCGAGCATGCAATACTTCGCCGGGGTTTGGCTCCATTTTGGGAATGTACCTCTTTCTCTTTCCCCTCCCTGCAGTGCTGGCTTGTATTCTTAACTCATTCGGGTTCACAGTCGTTGCACTGTGGTCATTCTTTTGTACCACTTCAGTTTCCACTGACAACTCTGCACCATTCTGCTGTTCTTGCGTTGGTTATACTGATTGTGTACATATTGTATTTATTGTTTACTTTCTGAGCTTCATGTGAAGGAGGAATTTCATTACGCCCTGGTGTATATGATAATACACTCATCTGAGTCTGAGTCTGGATAAATGACACAAAGCAGTGGGCCCAGCACTGATCAGCGAGAAACACCGCTGATCACAGGCCTCCGGTCCAAAAAACAACCTTCCGTCATCACCTGGGTAGGAGGGAACTGCAGATGCTGATTTACACCAAAGATAGACACAAACTGCTGGAGTAACTCAGCGGGCCAGGCAACCTCTCTGGAGAAAAGGGATAGGAGGTGTTTCAAGTCGGGACCCTTCTTCAGACTCGAGAGTCTAAAGACGAGGCCCGACCCGAATCGTCACCCGTCCATTTTCCCCCAGAGGTGCTGCCTGACCCGCTGAGTTACTCCAGCAGTTTGTATTCCATCATCATCCTCTGTTTCCCACCATCAATTCAGACAGACAGTCACAATCATTTTCCCAGGGTGGAAATATCAACTACTAGAGGGCTTAGCTTTAAGGTGAGAGGGGCAAAGTTTAAGGGAAATATGCCGTGTTTTTTCACACAGAGGATGGTGAGTGCCTGGAACATGCTGCTAGAGGGTGGTGGTGGAGGCAGATACAATAGTGGCATTTTAAATACTTTTGGATAGTCATATGGATATGCAGGGAATGGAGGGATATGGGGTATTTACAAGCAGGTGCTGGTCTTGGCATCATGTTCAGAATGGACATTGTGGGCCGAAGGGCCTGTTCTTGTGCTGTACTGTTCGGTGTTCTAATCCAATTATGTATCACAGGGTCCAGCTCACCCCCGGCTCCCATGTGATTCAACCTTCCAGCTCAGCCGAACAATGGGGACCTATCAAAGGCCTTGTTGAAGTCCACATGGACGATATCCACTGCCCGACCCTCATCAGTTCTCCCAGTTACTTCCTCATAAACACAGGCTTGTGAAAACTCAGGGTTTCCCCACACTCGTTATCCAACACAGCAAGAAATTACAGCCCAGACCATCACACAAACCGACCTCCCTTCCATTGACTCCGTCTACATCTCACACTGCCTCAGCAAGGCCAGCAGCATCATCACAGACCAGTCTCGCCCCGGCCACTCCCTCCTCTCCCCTCTCCCATCAGGCAAGAGGTACAGAAGTGTGAAAACGCACACCTCCAGATTCAGGGACAGTTTCTTCCCGGCTGTTAGCAGGCAACTCGCAAACCTGAGAGCGGTCCTGAACTACTATCTACCTCATTGGTGACCCTCGGACTCCCTTTAATCGGACTTTACTGGCTTTACCTTGCCCTAAACGTTATTCACGTTATTCCCTTGTCATGTATCTGTACACTGTGAATGGCTCGGTTGTAATCATGTATTGTCTTTCCGCTGACCAGTTTGCGCAGAACAAAATCTTTTCACTGTACCTCGTTACACGTGACAATAAACTAAACTGAACTGAAATGATGGAGCATACTCGTGGGGCTGCTCGCTGTTCCTGAGGGAGCAATGTTAGTTTAAACCACTCTCTGAACCACAATTCTCTAGTATTGTAGACTGGGCAATGCACCTCCTCTGTGTCCTTACTAACTGCAATGTCCAATGGTGTTTAGTGCTGGCTCACCCCCCGTGTGGTAACACGGCTAGCGTTACATTACAGCTCCCAAATACATCGGCGCTGCTTCACCGACGCGCGCGGCATCGTGATATTGCACTGCCATGACCCGTGCTTGACTCCGGCCTACCACGCTGCCTGTGTGGAGTCCGCATGTGCTCCCTGTGTCAGCGTGGCCTACCTTCCTCCCATATCCCAAAGGCGCGCTGGTTGCTAAGTCAATTGACCGCTGTAAATTGCCGCTGGTACCGATGGGATGCCAGGAGAATTGAGGGACGTCGATGGGCATGTGGGGGGAGTGGGTTGCCAGGGATTGTTCCATGAGCCAGCACATACCAACTGGGCTGAATAGCCTTCTTTGTGTCGCATGGGCACATGTAGCCTGTGTGAACAAACCCATCCCAAGAACAGAGGAAAATTAATTATTTTTTAATTTAAATTTATGTTTTAAAATTAAATGTTCACCATCCAATATTCTTGCTCGGAAGCCCCATCTCTGATCCCGTGATTAATGGCTGAATATTGATTAAATTACACTGACTGGCAAGTGTGAGTGTCAGTCGTGCCTGCATCAATCTGGATGTTTGAGTCGGTTAAAAGAAGGCAGCGATGAATGAATGTCCGCTGTTACTTTGGCTGTGTTAGTAATCTGACTGAGTACGGCCAATGGCCCTGGTACGCAGCATTTATCTCAATGGACGAAGTTCTCTCGGTGGCATAGTGGTCGAGTTGCTGCCTTCCAGCGCCAGGGACTCAGGTTCAATCCCAACCACGGGTGCTTGTCCGCATGGAGTTTGTACGTTCTCCCGGTGACCACATGGGTTTTCATTCCAAAGATGCGCGGGTTATAAATTGTCCCTAAGTTTAACTTTTTCAAGTTTTACATGTTTATTGGCCAAGTATGTTCACATACAAGGAATTTGCCTTGGTGCTCCGCTCACCAGTGACAACATGACAAACAGTGACAATTAAGAATGACTCATAAAACATTAAACATTGACTACATCACTAGTGTGTAGGACAGTGTTAGTGTGCAGAGATTGCTGGTCGGCACCGACTCATAGCAACATAGAAAATACGTGCAGGAGGAGGCCATTTGGCCCTTCGAGTCAGCACCGCCATTCATTGTGATCATGGCTGATCGTCTGCTATCAATAACCCGTTCCTGCCTTCTCCCCATATCCATTGACTCCACTAGCCCCTAGAGCTCTATCCAACTCTCTCTTAAATCCATCCAGTGATTTGGCCTCCACTGCCCTCTGTGGCAGGGAATTCCATAAATTCACAACTCTCTGGGTAAAAAAGTTTTTTCTCAGCTCAGCCTTAAATGACCTCCCCTTTATTCTAGGAATCGGTGGGCCGAAGGGCCTGTTTCCATGCTGTATCTAAATCTAAAGTCTAAAGTATTAACCGGTCACCAGAATGCGGGTAGCGGAATTTCCTGAACCCTGGGAATGGCCCTGTTCAGGTTGTTTGAAGATGATTTGAAACCAGTCTACTGTGCCCTGATTCCACACCCCTGCCCTCATTGCATCTCCTTCAATGTCTTTGGCTGACAAGAATCCATCGATCCGCAACCCCCAAAAAAACGCAGATACTGCAAATCCGAGGCCAAGGCAGCAAATCCTACAAGAAGGGTCTCAGTGCGAAACATCACCTCTTTCATTTTATCCAGAGATGCTGCCTGTCCCGCTGAGTTACTCAGGCATTTTGTGTCTATCTTGGGTGTAAACCAGTATCTGCAGTTCCTTCTTAATATAATGCAAATACTGAAGTACTGAGAAGCTCCGAACTCACGGTTTCATGGTGGCGACCTTTCACCACAAGTGTTTCAATGACAGAACTTCAGTGTGAGCCAGTGACTCTGGGTCTCCCTCCATGGGTACTGCCTGACCTGATGATCATTTTCACCATTTTCTGTCTTTAGTTTGAAAATCTATCATACTCAGGCTTAAAATTAGGAGCTGAGCGCACATTACTTGCAGTTTGCAAAAGTGGATTCTGGTTCCTGCCATCTCTGTGTTTTAGAGCCATACAGGCTCTTCGACCCAACTTGCCCACACCAACCAACATGTCCCATCTACACTAGTCACACCTGCCTACATTTGGCCCATATCCCTCTACACCTGTCCTATCCATGTGCCTGTCTAAATCTTTCTTAAATGTTGCAATAGTTCCTGCCTCAACTACCTCCTCCAGCAGCTCGTTCCATACACCCACCACCCTTTGTGTGAAAAGGTTACTCCTCAGGTTCCTATTAAATCTTTTCCCTTCACCATAAACCTATGCCCTCTGGTCCTCAATTCCCCTACTCTGGCAAGAGGCTCTTTGCATCTATCCGATCTATTCCTCTCATGATATTGTACACTTCTACAAGATCACTCCTTATCCTTCTGCACTCCAAGGAATAGCACCAGTCTGCTCAACCTCTCGCAATAGCTCAGGCCTCCGAGTCCTGACAGCATTCATGAAAATCTTCTCTGCACCATTTCCAGTTTGACAACATCTTTCCTATAACATGGTGCCCAGAGCTGAACACAGTACTCTAAATGTGGCCTCACCAGCGTCTTATATAACTGCAACCTGACCTCCCAACGTTTATACTCAATCCTCTGACTGATGAGGCCAATGTGCCAAATGCCTTTTAGACCACCTATGTTTGGACTTCATTCCTGAAAAGCACTGGCTATGGTTTTCAATCATAATGCCATAGAGTTATACAGTGCAGAAACAGGCCCTTCAGCCCACCATGTCCATGCTGACCCATCATTTATCCATTTATACAAATTCCATTACAGAATGGAAATAGGCCCTTTGGCTCAACATGCACACACCGGCCAAAATGTCCCAGCTATACGAGTTTCACCTGCTTGCATTTGGTCCATATCCTTCCAAACCTGCCCTGTCCTATCCATGTATATAGAAACATAGAAAGTAGAAAGATTGGTGCAGGAATAGGCCATTCAGCCCTTCGGGCCAGCACAGCCATTCAAAATGTTCATGGCTGATCATCCAAAATCAGTACCCCATTCCTGCTTTCTCCCCCATATCCCTTGATTCCTTTAGCCCTAAGAGCTAAAACTAACTCTCTCTTGAAAACATCCAGAGAATTGGCCTCCACTGCCTCCTGTGGCATAGAATTCCACAGATTCACAACTCTCTGAGTGAAAAAATGTTTCCTCACCTCAGTCCTAAATGGCCCACCCCTTATTCTTAAACTATGACCCCTGGTTCTGGACTCCCCCAACAATGTACCTGTCTAACTGTTTCTTAAACATTGCGATAGTCCCTGCCTCAACTACCTCCTCTGGCAGCTTGTTCCATACACCCATCACCCTCTCTGTGAAAAAGTTCCTATTAAATCCATCCCCTTCATCTTAAACCTATGTCCTCTGATCCATGAGCTTTTTGTGCCTTAAGGGCCTGTCCCACTTACGTGATTTTTTTCGGCTACTAGTCTGTCGCCACATGGTCGCGGGGTGAAGCCTGTAGGGTTGTGAGTAGTCGCCCAAAGAGTCGTACCTTTTTCTGGTTGCCGCAGGATTTTCAACATGTTGAACATTTTCAGCGACCTGGTACGACTATGACGGGTGTCGGCAGTCACTGAAAAATTCGCATGTGGGACAGACCCTTTAACAATTCATACTCGTTAGGTACTCTGTAAATGTTGTGAGACTCTCTGTAATCATCACCTCCCTCAGGCAGTGCGTTTCAGAAATGAACCACACACTGGGTGAAAGCATTTGTCCTCAGATCCCCTCTAAACATCTTTCCCCTCGTCCTGAATCACGTCTTTGCCTCCTCTGCCGGATTCCCCATCTCGCGGGAGAGGGCTACTCATCGGGAGTCCAGTTTAAAATCACTGGCCGCCTGCTCTTCACACGGACGCATTCTTCTGAAGGAGGGGAGGGCACAATCAAACAGGCAGCACGGTGGCGCAGGCAGTAGAGTCGCTGCCTCACAGCGCCAAAGCCCCGGGTTCCATCCCGACCTTGGGTGCTGTCTGTGCGGAGTTTGCAGGTTCTCCCTGTGACCGCGTGGGTGCTCGGGTTTCCTCCCACATCCCAAAGGCGTGCGGGTTTGAAGGTTAACTGTGAATTGCCTTGAGTGTGAGTGAGCTGGACGTGTAGGTGGGACAACGGGGAACTGGTGTGAACCTGGATTTCATCAAATGCTCCAGGAATGGCGTGACATGAGTGCAGCTTCATTTGTTTTATTTTAAAAAGTTTCTGAATAGGCTGGCTTCAGTGAAAATCCCTCTTCTGTTGCACGGTTCAGTTGCTAAGCAATTGATTGCTGATGTTCGTTTACAAAACTATATTTAATAGATTAGTGGAAAAACTGGTTTGGCAATAAAGTGTAATGTGCTTTTAATTTGAAAAGTGCCCTATTTATTGTCTCTCCAGTTTGTGTTTGGCTGAAAGATGAAAGTTACACCTTGCGTGGCACCTCCACCGTACTGCAAGGGGCATCCATCTTGTCCGTGCCTATCAGAGGCTCGGCGTGAATTGGCACCGCTGCTAATTTGCCCACTTTGGTACTGAGTGGGTGCCTGGAACGTGTTGCCAAGGGCGGTGGTGGAAGCAGATACGATGGTGGCGTTTAAGAGGCTTTGACACGAATAGGCAGGATATGGAGGATATGGCTCACAGACAGACAGAGCAAATTGAATTGAGTACTTTACAAGTCACAGTGACATTCCGTGCTTGCAAACCTAGGGTATGTGAATAGTAGCCACATAAAGGGCGCTTCCAAAGTCATCATGTACCCCCTCGCCAGGTCTGCCTTTGTTCTCCCCCCCCTCCTCACGCACCCGCCCCCCCCCTGAGAACTGCGAGCTCCAGGTTCAAGAACAGCTTCTTCCCATCAACCGTCAGGCTCTGCACGATCCTAAACACATCCCTGTGGCAGCACTCAACTGCTGTGGACTTCACACTCAGCTCACACTGTGTACTTTGGATAGCACTATCAGGATCTGGTTTACCTGGAATAATCAACCGTTTATTGTATTACTGCTTACGTGCTCCTTTTAATGTGCCCTGTGAAGCTGCAGCACGGTGGCGCAGCGGTAGAGTTGCTGCCTCGCAGCGCCAGAGACCCGGGTTCCATCCTGACGACGGGTGCTGTCTGAACGGAGTTTGCACGTTCTCCCTGGGTATTCTCCGGGTGCTCCGGTTTCCTCCTTACACCAAAGACGTGCAGGTTTGTAGGTTAATTGGCTTTGGTAAAAAATGATAAATTGTCCCTGTTCAACATGCCTGTGTACGGGGTGAATGCTGGTTGACGCTAACTTGGTGGGCCGGAGGGCCTGTTTAAGCGCAGTATCTCGTAAGTTTAAAGTCTAAAGTCTAAAGTACAGTAAGAGTTTCTTTGCTCCCAATATGTAGGGGGCGAATGGGAAAATGTAATATCATAGAATTAGCATGAACGGGTGATCGATGGTCGGCATGGACTCGATGGACGGTAGGGCCTGTTTCCATGCTGTATCTCTAATTCACATGGAGGGGGAAGTCTAGGATCAGTTCACCATCTCAACATAAGGATTAGGCATTTAGCCGAATTTATTTTAATTTTGTTTTGTTTAGTATTGTCACATGCACAGTGAAAAGCATTTGTTTGCATGCATTCCACCTACATCAAAAGTCAGCTTACCCACCACACCAGCTCCCTCAGATCAGCCGAACATCCCGCGGTCCAGGTATAAGCTCAGAGGCGACCGCGCCTTTGCAGTTGTAGCTCCTAGACTGTGGAACAGCATCCCTCTTCCTGTCAGAACTGCCCCCTCCATCGACTCTTTTGACTTAAAACTCATCTTTTACTCCCAAGCCTTTCTTGACGTCCTCTGAGCGAGGGCTATATGTATGTAGTGATGTTTGTATTTAATCTATGAACCACTGTTGTATAACGTTAGTTCTTAAGGGGTTACTTACAAAATTCTTAAGGGGTTGGACAGGCTAGATGCAGGAAGATTGTTCCCGATGTTGGGGGAGTCCAGAACAAGGGGTCACAGTCTAAGGATAAGGGGGAATTCCTTTCGGACCGAGATGAGGAAAACATTCTTTACACAGAGAGTGGTGAGTCTCTGGAATTCTCTGCCACAGAAGGTCGTTGAGGCCAGTTCATTGGCTATATTTAAGAGGGGGTTGGATGTGGCTCTTGTGGCTAAAGGGATCAGGGGGTATGGGATACTGAGGTGGATGATCAGCCATGATCATATTGAATGGCGGTGCAGGCTCAAAGGGCCGAATGGCCTACTCCTGCACCTATTTATCTATGTTTCTATGTTAGTACCTCCACCAATGTAAAGCCCTTTGGCCAACGAGAGTTGTTTTTTAAATGTGCGATGTAAAGAAAAGTGACGACTTGACTATCCAGTCAAAGAAAAAGCTATACATGATTCCAATCAAATCATCTACAGTGCACAGATGAAGGATAAATGAAACAACATTTCTTGCAAGGATATCACACTGAAGTCTAGACAGCAGTCCAGAGCTACGCTCTATCTCATTGGAGATGCTTGGACTGTCCTTGATCAGACATTACTGGCTTTTACCTTGCTCTAAACGTTATTCACGTTATTCCTTTTATCGTGTATCTGTCCACTGTGAAGGGCTCGGTCGTAATCATGTATTGTCTTTCCGCTGACTGGTTAGCACGCAACAAAAGCTTTGTGTGACAACAAACTAAAGTAAAATAAAATCCACTCAGACAAAACGTTTAAGAAGGAACTGCAGACGCTGGAGAAATTGAAGGTAGACAAAAATGCTGGAGAAACTCAGCGGGTGAGGCAGCATCTATGGAGCGAAGGACGTAGGCCCAAAACGTCGCCTATTTCCTTCGCTCCATCGATGCTGCCTCACCCGCTGAGTTTCTCCAGCATTTTTTGTCTCCCTCCACTCGACCAAACGTCCATTTCAAGGTAGTTCTGAGTCTGAAGAAGGGTCTCGACCCGAAACGTCGCCTATCTCCTTCGCTCCTTAGATGCTGCTGCACCCGCTGAGTTTCTCCAGCCTTTTGTGTAACCCTCAAGGTAGTTCAAAGTTCTCCAACGAGGTAGATGGGACCGAGACGAGGAGTTGTATCACTCGGGCAGTGGCGAATCTTTGGAATTCCTGACCCCAGGGGAGTATGGAGCCCCAGTGGTGACATCACCCTCTGCCTCACACTCTCGGATGTACTGTTATTAAGGTTGCATGTTGTGTGTGCACTGTGTGTGTGTGTGTGCGATACAGGGAGAGGGGAGGACCAGCAGCCAGCTCCTGTTTGCAGTTCAGTCCAGGCTTTTGATGCTGGGAGTTGTTTGTTTCAGACGTGCTGATTGGAGTGCGATTACATGCAGAGAAACAGAAAGAGACAGTTTCTGGGAGCCGGTGTTTGGACTAGGCTTCTCTTTTTTTTCCATTGCTTTTGTTTATATTGTTGACAAAAGTGTTTCCGTTTTCGCCTCAGCCTTTAATTTATTTCCTTGTTTTGCACGAAAAAGGTCTCATTAGTGGATGATTTTCTTTTCTGACTAATTAGAAGAGACAATAAACTCTCTTGAATAGGAACTCCCTCGCAAATTCTGTCCACCCAACATCCTCTCAGCCCCTCGGCTCCCTCGGTGTCTCCAGTTAAACGTGCCAATCCGTTTACTTTAATTTAGTTTCGTTTAAAGATACAGCACAGAAACAGGCCCTTCGGCCCACCGAGTCTGCAGCGACTAGCGATCGCCCCGAATCCACAAACTAGGGACAATTTATAATTTTTACCGAAACCGCTTAACCTACAAACCTATACATTTTTTGAGTGTGGGGGGAAACCGGAGCCCCCCCCCCCCCCCCCGGAGAAAACCCACGCAGTCACAGGGAGAACGCGCAAACTCCACACCGACAGCTCCCGTAGTCAGGAGCCAACCCGGGTCTCTGGCGCAGCGAGGAAGCAAAACTACCGCCGCGCCACCGTGCCGCCCTCCCCAAACGTAGCCAAGGCATTGAACAGCCTAAGTGTGGATGTTCCCCGATCCACACCAAACCACGGACTCCTTATGAACATGTCATTCTGAAGATGAGTCTCGACCCAAAACGTGGTCTATTCATTTTCCCCAGAGTTGTTGCCGGGCCCGCTGAGTTACTCCAGCATGTTATCTCTTTTTCAAGCAGCATCTGCAGTTCCTCCCTGCTAATTCCGCAGCGACTCATGGAGCCAGTTTCTCAGTCAACCCACTTCTCAGAGCGCTAAAAATAAACCACTCAGCGGGTCAGGCAGCATCCGTGGAGGCAGGTGAAGATCCTTCACCAGGAATGAGAGGGAGCCTGTGCCACCTCACACGGAGCAAAGAGCTGACAGAGACCCTCTGTAAGGGCGTCATCGAATAAATTCTATAAATGAATTTGAACTCTCTAAAACTGAAATGGGCTATTTAAAAAATGAAAGCAAGGTGGAGAGGTTTTTGTGAGGCCAGAGGTCGGAGCATTGGCAGCTGAAGCCAGAGACGTCAGCAGTGGAACCATTACTCCGAGGAATGTCGGTCAAGACTCAACAGTTCAAGCTCATGTCATAGGACCAGAATTAGACCATTCGGCCCATCAAGTCTACTTCACCATTCAATCATGGCTGATCTCTCTTTCCCTCTAAACCCCATTCTCCTGCCTTCTCAGAAACCCTGACGCCCTTGCTATTCAAGAATCTGTCAAACTCCTCCTTGAAAATATCCAGTTGGCTGTGGCAATGAATTCCACAGATTCACCACCCTACTTTAATTCTGAGGCTATGGCCTCTGGTCCTAAACTCTCCCACCCGTGGAAACATTCTCCCCACATCCACCCGATCCAGGCCATTCACTATTTGGTATGTTTCAATGAGGTCCCCCATCACCCTTCTAAACGCGAGTATGTTTAATTGTCAAAAGTCCCAAATTCTTCTGCCCTGCAGCTTCACGGGCCAGTAAACACAATATTCATAAATAGCAAAAAAATGTTAAATGTAAAGAAATGTTCAATAAATTAATAACCACAATACTAGCGTGGTACCGGGCCTCAAAATGCCAGAAACCCGGGTTCAGTCCTGACCACATGTGCTGTCTGTATTGAATTTGTACGTTCTCCCCGTGACCTGCGTGGGTTTTCTCCAGGTGCACCGGTTTCCCTCCACACTCCAAAGACGTACAGGTTCATAGGTTAATTGGCTTGGTGTAAATGGTAAATTGTCCCTGGCGTACAGGAACGTGCTAGTGTACTGTGAGATCGCGCGATGGTCGGCGCGGACGCGGTGGGCCGAGGAACCTGTTTACGAGCTGTACCACTAAACTAAACTAAACAGAATTTGTCAGGAATGTAAGACCCTCATTTTCTTCTTCTTCATATTTACTTGGGAGAGTTACTGCCCCAGTACTAAACGTCAGATAATTATGGGGCAGTGGATTGGTCTGGAAAAGCGACAATGTGGATTAACGTGTAAACTAATTATGATTGTACGCAGAATGTCAGTCGTGCCAAATGATTTTCTCCACCCTGTTATCAAAAGGTATTGGTACATTAATCATAATACTTTAAAGGCTTCAATGGAACTTAATGTAAATCTGATTCCACTTAATCTATGCTGGAATGTCTCTTTGCATTCGCTCCATTTGAGAGTGAGAGGGAATTGAGTGTTTGGGGTGACACCATGGGAACAGGCCCTTCAGCCCACCGACTCCACGCTGACCATCCATCACCCCTTCACACTAGATCTCTGTTATCCAACCTCCTCATCCACTCCCTACAGACGAGGGCTGATTAACCGACATAACCGCACACCTTTGAGATGTGCGATGAAACCAATGTGGTCACAGGGAGAACCTGCGAACTCCACTCAGACAGAACCGAAGATGAGGATTGAAGCTGGGTCTCTGGCACTTTGAGGCAGCAGCACCACCAGCTTCACTTTAGACTTTAGGGATACAGCGCGGAAACAGGCCCTTCGGCCCATCGCGTCCGCACCGACCGGCAAGTCCCTGTACATGAGCACTAACCTGCAGACCGGGGACTATTTACAACTTTTTTTATTGAAGACAATTAACCTACAAAGTTATACGTCTTTGGAGTGTGGTGGGAAACCGGAGAACTAGGAGAAAACCCACACAGTCACAGGGACAACGTGCAAACTCCACACAGACGTGAGCGCCCGAGGCCTGGATCAAGCCCGGGTCTCTGGCGCCGTGAGGCAGCAGTTCTACCAGCTCAACACAGTGCCACCCTGCACCCTCTCAAAGCACTCCACCCATCCACACGCTCTGTGGGACTTGCCATGCAACTTTCTGGGGCCATGCACAGATCCCCAGGGCATTTATGTGACTGGAAAAATTTTCCACCCATCTTCAGAGCGGGAGGAAGGGAATGTTGAACGTAACAGTAAATAATAATTAATGAAGATGCAAAATTAGATGGAAACTATCTGCGGATGAATAATAAAAGATAGACACAAAATGCTGGAGTAACTCAGCGGGACGGGCAGCGTCTCTGGAGAGAAGGAATGGGTGACCTTTCGGGTCGAGGCCCTTCTTCAGACTGAATAATGTTGAATTCATGATTCCAAAGAATGATATTGCAATTAGAGATACAAAAATAACAATTCAACAGCAGAAGAAAAAAACTCCAGATGCTGGAAATGTTCAGCAGATCCGGCAGCATCTGCGGAAAGTGAACCAGAATTAACGTTTGGGGCCCAAAATATTTTTCTCCTACATTTGTTTTACAGGTTTTGGCAAGTTCTTGATTAGTACGGGTGTCAAAGGTTGCGGGGAGTAGGCGGGAGAATGGGTTTGAGAGGGAGAGATAGATCGGCCATGATTGAATGGTGTAGTAGACTCGATGGGCCGAATGGCCAATTTCTTGCTCCAATGACTTAATATAAAAAATCTGAATTTTCAATCAAATTTATTTTGTTTTTGATGGGCACTTGGACCACACGAGACAATTTGTTCCAAAGATTCCATGTTGATCCTGGGCACCTGTCTCGAAGCCATTAGTTCAGTTTAGAGATACAGAGTGGAAACAGGCCCTTCGGCCCACCGATCCCGCACCGACAAGCCATCCCTGCACATTAACACTATCCTACACACACTAGGGACAATTTTACATTCATACCAAGCCAATAAACCTACAAACCTGTACGTCTTTGGAGTGTGGGAGGAAAGCGAAGAGCTTGGAGAAAACCCACGCACGTACTGTACAAACTCCGCGCAGGCAGCACCCGTAGTCGGGATCGAACCGGGGTCTCGGGTGCTGCGAGCGCTGTAAGTCAGCAGCTCTACCCGCTGCGCCACCGTGCCGCCCCATTAGTCAGTGTGCATGTGGTAATTTAGCATCTACGGTGAAAATGTTGTCTGGATCTCTCGAAAGAGTTATACACGTTTTCTTTTCAACATGACCCGTTGTTTTGTTATGGTCACAGGAGAAATTAAAACAGCATTTAAGGAGAAAAGACTCCCCAAAGTCAAGTAGCCAGGAGCAGCTCTTGCAATAAGGCAGAATAATAAAGCAGCCTGCAAATTAAAAGCAAAGATCGGGCTTGACCAGAAACATATGATCGAAATGTCGGCAGCGGACTGTTACTGGGGGGAAAGCTCAAGTGAGCGGAAATGTAGCAGCGAGCACCCGAGGGCAAAATTCTGCAGATGCTGGGAATCTGAAATAAAACCGTAGCATTGGAACGGAAACATCGATAATAGTTGCAGGAGTAGGCCATTCGGTCCTTCGAGCCTGCACCGCCATTCAATATGATCGTGGCTGATCGTCCAGAATCAGTACCCCGTTACTGCCTTCTCCCCATGTCCCTTGATTCCGTTAGCCCTAAGAACAATATCTAACTCTCTCTTGAAAACATCCAGTGAATTGGCCTCCACTGCCTTCAGTGGCAGAGAATTCCACGGGTTCACAACTCTCTGTTTTTTCTCATCTCAGTCCTAAATGGCCGACCCCTTATTCTTAAGCATGATGGGAATGCACGGTGGGTCAGGCAGGTGAAGGGAGGAAGGAAGCAAGGGAGGTGGCGTTTCATGTTAATGCCATTCCACCAGGGTGGCACGGTGGCGCAGAGGTAGAGTTGCTGCCTGGGTTTGATCCTGACTACGGGTGCTGGCTGTACAGAGTTTGTATGTTCTCCCCGTGACCTGCGTGGGTTACCTCCGGGCTTGTCCGTACAAACTCCACACAGACAGCACCCAGAGTCGGAATTGAACCCTGGTGCTGTAATGCAGCAACTCTCTTACTGTGCCGCCTTTACGAGGTAGCCGAGGCAGGCACTATAAAAACATTGAAAAGATTGTGATCAGCCGTGATCACATTGAATGGCGGTGCTGGCTTGAAGGGCCGAATGGCCTACTCCTGCACCTATTGCCTATTGTCTATTGACATTTGAACAGGTACATGGATAGGAAAGGTTTAGAGGGGCAGGTGGGACTAGAGTAGATGGGCCAAGTTGGGCCGAAGGGCCTGTGTCTGTGCTATATGACTGTGACTCTGTGTAGAAGGTAAAAGGCAGGATCCACTCAAACCCCTTGGGCTCGGGATGTATCGGACTGCCTGCTTAGACATCCCTGTCCTGTGTTTCCTTTTGCACTGAATCACCATCTCCCTCTCCACTCACTCACTCCTGCAACCAGCTCCTGAACCCATCGCCACTGCGGTATCTGTGTTGGTGCTTGCATAAGCAAATAAACGCAGTTCCAGCGATCAGCAGCGCATTCTTCAGCGAAGGCAGTAACTCCCGGCTAAATAGCACTGTCTGGTACCTCAATGTATCAAAGTCACAAGAACAGTTCTTAAAGTACTCTTGTACTTGCATGCACTGCGCTTTCTGTACGACGGTCCCCATGTCAAGTGATACCAGCTCAGTTCGAAAGCATAATAAGTTGGGAGTCCATGTTGAATGTTCCCCCACCGTTTGTATGGCAGTGGCTTTTCCAACTAGCAATTGCAATGGAGGTGCTGTGGAACAACCAAGGAACTATTTGCAGACCCCTTTATGTTTAGTTTAGAAATACAGCATGGAAACAGGCCCTTCTTCCCACCATGTCCGTGCCGACCACACTCGTTCTGCTATCCCACTTTGTCAGTCACTCCCCACACACAAGGAGCAGTTTTACAGAGGGCCAATTAACCTTCAAACCCGCACATCTTCGGGATGTGGGAGGAAGCCGGAGCACCCGGGGGAAGCCCACGCAGTCACAGGGAGATCGTGCAAACTCCACACAGACAACACCCGAGCTCAGGAATGAACCCGGGACTCCGTTCGCTGTGAGGCAGCAACTCTCCCCAAATCACCCGATGATTAATAGAAGGGACGCAGCCTCTTTAAGAAGACGATAACTTGAAGTGATCAGTGCTTATACTGTAATGATATTACCGGATAAAAGGATACCTTACATTGAAAGAGTTTTTAAAATATTTAACATTAAAACCGTAAAGCTGTATTTTTGTTAATATATAGAATCTGTGACATGATTAATGACGTCCTTATTATCTTATTTTAAATCAGTTAAAAGTAAATTATAAGATGTAGTAAACAGGTTAAAAAGTAAACTTAAAACACGTAAAAATTATTAGAAATATGAATTAAATGGGAAGTATTTTCTAAAGATTTGCCAACAAATATCTGAGTTTCACCCACATAATTCTAACAAGACTGGACGTTGTGGAGAGAGAGAGGACGTTCCTGGTGTCACGGAAGCCCAAGACTAACATGGTGAATGAAAACATAGAAACATAGAAAAGAGGTTGCAGTAGGCCATTCAGCCCTTCGATCCTGCACCGCCATTCAATATGATCATGGCTCATCATCCGGAGCCAGAACCAACTTGGGACTGAGATCAGTTTCTTCACTCAGAGAATGTGAACCTCGGTAAAGGTCCATCAAATAGGCAGATATAGCCAAGAAGGAGTTGGACATCGTTCTCAGGGCTAAAGGGATCTCGTGTTACGGGGGGGGAAAGCTAGTTCAGTTCAGTTTTATTTGTCATATGTAGGTTAACGCAGGGTCAACGGTACAATGAAATGTTTTTGACGAGACAACGGGTCACCTCAGCAATGATATTACTGCCCAACTGAATTTAAGTCTGAAGATGGGTCCCGAAGATAGATACACAAAATGCTGGAATGACTCAGCGGGACAGGCAGCATCTCTGGATAGAAGGAATGGATGACGTTTCGGGTCAAGACCCTTCTTCAGGTCCCTGATCCCTTTAGCAAATAGCTCTTCAAAGATATTAAATAACAGTAAGCAGCTTTGAAAGAAACTGAAGATGCTTGTTTATACCAAAGGTAGACACAAAGTACGGGAGTAACTCAGCGGGTCAAGCAGCATCTCTGGAGAACATGGATAAGTGACGTTTTGGGTCGAGACCCTTTTTCATCTTGAAGAAAGGTCCTGACCCAAAACGTCACCTACCATGTTCTCCGGAGATGCTGCCTGACTCGCTGAGTTACTCCAGCACTTTGTGTCTTTTTTTTTTGTTGTAAATCAGCATCTGCAGTTCCTTGTTTCGACTGAATTTGAATGATCAACCGAGATCATACTGAATGATGGAGCAGTTTAGAAGGGCCAAATCGCCTACTCCTCTTAACGTCTATACACTCCTCTTAACGTCCCCTTAACGTCCATGCACAGGTAAACATCACACCAAAACTCCCATTAAATATTTTACCCAGGCTTGAGAATGTTTGCTTGAGTAAATATCTTTCAGGAACACGTCATTCTGGTAAATCGAGTTCGCAGGGCCTAACCACAGAATGTGAAGTCTTTCATTTTGTGTCATGTCATGCGTGTTCTCCAAAAAGCCCCTGGGACATCAAGACAATTCTTCCCCGACGCGTAGAGGCTTATATTGAGTGCAGTTTGGCATCTGAGCTAGCTGCCTTGATTTGGAACATGTCAAGGCCCTGTCCCACTTTCCCGAGTAACTCGCGAACTCTCCCGAGTTTTCCCCTTGATTTGAACTCGGGGAATGTCAGGGGAATGTCGGTAGCGAGATCGTGGCGAGTCCGTAGATTTTTCGTAGCGGCTCGTAATGCCAGCCGTAGGAACTCGGGGCATCAGGTAAGTCGGGATGTTTATTCAACATGTTGAAAAATGTCCATGAGTTTAAGAAAATAGCCCCGAGTACCGACGAACGGCTAATACCGTAATTCTCCGAGTTCGAATCAAGGGGAAAACTCAGGAAGGTGGGACAGGTCCTGTACACCTTAAGCTCCACCTTCCATAACTTGAAAACTGAACACTATCCTGGGAAAGGAGTTTCGAGATAGTTTAGAGATCGCCAGCGATCACAAATCACCAGGAAGCCTTCGACGCTGTAGACTGTAGACTCTAGAGATACGCCGCGGCAACAGCCCACCGCTCGGTCCACCGACTCCGCGCCGACCAGCGATCCCCCCCGTACACCAGCACTATCCCACACACACCAGGGACAATTCACAATTTTTACCGAAGCCAATTAGCCTACAAATCTGTACGTCTTTGGAGTGTCGGAGGAAACCTGAGCACCTGGAAAAAACCCACGCAGGCCACGGGGAGAACGTACAAACTCTGTACAGACAGCGTCCATAGTCCGGATTGAACCCGGGTCTCTGGCGCTGTGAGGCAGCAACCCTACCGCTGCGCCACCGTGCCGTTATTAATAACAATATAACCATATAACCATATAACAATTACAGCACGGAAACAGGCCTTCTCGGCCCTTGCAGTCCGTGCCGACCATTTATTTTCCCCTAGTCCCATCTACCTGCAACTTTGCCCGTAACAACCGGAGGTTACACTGTGGATGGGTCGAATCGACGGCCTGTTGGTCTCGGGTGCAAGTGGGAGAAAAATATATCTTTCTGTTGAATAAATAGATCACTGGAGTGAAATAAATAAACTCAGTTAAATAAACATGTGCTTGTAATGGGAGCGCATGTGTTGGTACTAGTTGTGTAATGTCTGCGGTGGATGATCTCAGAGGCTGAGCAGACACGGGCTAGTTAGGTGGTGAATGAGCCCAGGTAGATGTTACCTGGAGCCTAGGTGTGTGACGGCAGGTTGCTCCAGGCAGGAATCCCAGTGTTGTTGCAGCATCTGAGAGACAGCAGGGTTCACGGTGTCCTTGGGGCTGTCTGGAAAATTACAACACAGGAGCCAGCATAGTACTGCACAACAACAGGCCCTTCGGCCCATCGTGTTGGTGCTGACCACGATGCTGCAATTCCTAATCCCATCTGCCTGCACGTGATCTACCAATTTTTATTCCATGTTTGTTCATACAGAGTCATAGAGTCATGGGGACATCGAGTCTTACAGGATGGAAGCAGGCCCTTCGGCCCAACTTGCCCACACTGGCCAACATCTACACTAGTCCCACCTGCATGCATTTCTCATTTCTCCAAATCTGAGAAAAGACATCCTTGCCATAGAGGGGGTACAGAGAAGGTTCACCAGACTGATTCCTGCGATGTCAGGACTTTCATATGAAGAAAGACTGGATAGACTCAGCTTGTACTCGCTGGAATTTAGAAGACTGAGGGGGGATCTTATAGAAACTTACAAAATTCTTAAGGGGTTGGATAGGCTAGATGCAGGAAGATTGTTCCCGATGTTGGGGAGGTCCAGAACAAGGGGTCACAGTTTAAGGATAAGGGGGAATTCCTTTAGGACCGAGATGAGGAAAACATTTTTCACACAGAGAGTGGTGAGTCTCTGGAATTCTCTGCCACAGAAGGTAGTTGAGGCCAGTTCTTTGGCTATATTTAAGAGGGAGTTAGATGTGGCCCTTGTGGCTAAAGGGATCGGGGGTATGGAGAGAAGGCAGGTACAGGATACTGAGTTGGATGATCAGCCATGATCATATTAAATGGCGGTGCAGGCTCGAAGGGCCGAATGGCCTACTCCTGCACCTATTTTCTATGTTTCTATGTTTCTATCCTTTCGGCAACTATAACTGCACACAACGCTCCAAATGTGGCCAGCGTTTTCCACATGTTGCAGCATCTGTACCCTGCCCAAGAAAGTCAAGCACGGCCTAGTCATTCTCTACCATCCTATCTACTTGTGTGGCCCCTTTCAGGAAGCTGTCGACTTGTACCCCAAGATCTCTCTCTCTGCACGTCAATGCTCCCAAGGTCCTGCCTTATAATATACACCTTCCTCTTTCATTTGACCTCCAAAAATGCACCACTGCATACTTGTCTGGATTAACCTCCATCTGCCATTTCTCCACCCAGTTTTCTAACGGGTCGAGAGCCGGCTGTATCGTTTGACAACCTTCCTTACTCTCCGTGACCACGTCAATGTTGGTGGTGTCTGCAGACCCATTAAGGAGACCATCTACATTTTCATCCTGATCATTTAGATGTATTGCATAGATTGGTTGGTGCCCATCTATTTTGGATATGGATTTTAAGACAAAGACCAATGAATCTATCAAATTTAAAATGATAAGTTGCATCTCTTTAGCAAGTAGCTCTTCAAAGATTATCAATAATAGCAAAAAAGGCTTGTTTTCTCATCATGTGATTAAACAGGAACTGCAGATGCTGGTTTGTACCAAAGATAGACACAAAGTGCTGGACCAGCTCAGTGGGCCAGGCAGTGAAGTAAATGGTGGCATTTTGGGTTAGAACATGTTTTCATATTGAAGGAGGGTCCTAACCTGAAGTGTCACCCGGCCATGTTCTCCAGAGATGCTGCCTGACCCGCTGAGTTACTCCGACATTTTGTGTCTCTCTTTGTTCTTACATCAGCCTATTTAAGTCCAAACCTTTACTCAGAATCCTCATGATGTATTAATATTCCATGTGTGTGCCTGGAGCAAGACAATGGCTAAAGTGTTTCAGCCACAGTGAGGTGTAGATGTGTTCACAATGCTAATGGTAAAAACCCAGGAGTAACTCAGTGGTCCAGGCAGCATCTCTGGAATTGCTGCCTGAACCCGTCTTTGTGTAAATAATGTTTGATAGTATGGATTCAGTGGGCAGAAGGGCTTGTTTCTGTGCAGCATATCTCTGGCTCCAAAATTGGGATGGTACCGCAGTGTCTGAGCTGTCAAATCCGCTATTCCTGGATACACGGGCATCTGATCAGTGAAGAATTACAGCAAGTGAGAATATTAAGCAGTTGATCACCGCTGTTAATTGACCAGTCCCATTAAGGAGAATGTACCTTCCCAGGTTCATAGTCTGTGTTACAGCATCCGGGCTAGACATTCTGTTACATTCTGCTCCTCACTCAGAGCTGATGGGAAGTCCATGAACCATGTTTTCAAGAGTTAAGGACCTGTCCCACTTTCACGACCTAATTCACCACCTCTGCCGAGTTTGCCCTTGACTCGTACTCGCAGCATGGTCATCATGAGGTCGTAGGAGGTCGTGATGGCTAGTCGTAGGTACTGGTGGCATCAAGAAGGTCGGGGCGTTTTTCTAGCCTGATGTAAAATGTTCACGAGTACAAAAGGTCGTGAATTAGGTCGTGAAAGTGGGACAGGCCCTTTAGATTTAGCTCTGAAGGGAATCAAGGGATATGGAGAAAAAGCCGGAACGGGGTACTGATTTTGGATGATCAGCCATGATCATGTTGAATGGCGGTGCTGGCTCAAAGGGCCGAATGTCCTATTCCTGCACCTATTTTCAATGTTTTCTATGTTTCTAACCATCACCTTCCGTGTAGTTTAGTTTATTGTCACGTGTACCGAGGTACAGTTGTGTTCTATCCAGTCAGGGAAAGACTATACATGGTTACAATCGAGCCGTCCACAGTGTACAGATGCTTGATGAAGGGAATAATGTTTAGTGCAAGATAAAGTCCAGTAATGTATGATTAAAGATAGTCTGGGAGTCTCCAATGAGGTTGATGGGAGGTCAGGACCGCTCTCCAGTTGGCGAGAGGACGGTTCACAAGCCGGGAAGAACCTGTCCCTGAATCTGGAGGTGTGCGTTTTCACACATCCGTACCTCTTGCCTGAAGGCAGAGGGGAGAAGAGGGAGTGGCCGGGGTGCGACTGGTCCTTGATGATGCTGCTGGCCTTGCTGAGGCAGCGTGAGGTGTAGATGGAGTCAATGGAAGGCAGGTTGGTTTGTGTGAAGGTCTGGGCTGCGTCCACAACTCTCTGTCATTTCTCGCGGTCTTGGGTGGAGCTGTTCCCAAACCGTGCAGTGATGCATCCCGATAAAATGCTTTCGACGGCGCATCTGTAGAAGTTGGGGAGAGTTGCTGTCGAACCTCCTCAGCCTTACAAGGGCATTGCCGGACTCAGTGGGTTGAAGGGCTTGTTCCCACGCTGTATCTGTATCTCTGAACCTTGTAGACCAATGTCAACTCATGAAGGGAATTGTCAGGGTGGGCACAATATGTCTTTTACCCAGAGTAGGGGAATCAAAAACCAGAGGACATGGGTTTAAGGTGAGAGGGGAAAGACTTAATACGAACCTGAAGGGCAACTTTTTCACAGTTGCTGGTGGTATATGGAACGGGATCGAAGTTGGGAGGTCACGTTGCAGTTCTGTTAGACACTGGTGAGGCTGCATCTAGAGCCTTGTGTTCAGAGTCAGGCACCACGTTGTAGGAAATACGTTGTAAGGGTGCAGGGAAGGTTTACGAGGATGTTGCCAGGACTCGAGGGCCTGAGCTATAGGGAGAGGATGAGCAGGCTGGGACTCTATTCCTTGGAGCGCAGGAGACTGTGGGGTTGATCTTGTAGAGCTGTATAAAATCATGAGAGTAATAGACCAGCCTCTCTCCCAGAGCAGGGGAATGGAGAACCAGGGGGCATAGGTTTAAGGTGAGGGGGGAAAAGATTTAATAGGAACCAGAGGTGTAACTTTTCTTTTGCACAAAGGGTGGTGGGTGTACAGAACAAGCTGTCAGAGGAGGTAGTTGAGGCAGGCACTATCACATTTCAAAACCATTGGAACAGGTACATGGGTAGGATAGGTTTAGAGGGATATGGGGCAAACACAGGCAGGTGGGGCTAGTGTAGATGGGGCAAGTTGGGCCGAAGGGCCTGTTTCCTACCCTGTAGGAAGTACAGCTCGTCCAGTCAGAGATGTGTGCTCGTGACATCCAAATTAAAATTAGTGACAAGAAGAAAATGAAGTATTTTGGTAAACCTACAAGCCCGAACAAAAATGCATCAGCAGGTATTTCAGTTGCGTTTGCTATATTACTGGAGAGTGAAGACATCTTTCTGGCAGTGGTGAGTCATTTAACAGCAACGTGTCGGCAAGGTCCCTGGGGCAGTGTGAGCGCCCGTCACAATTCCACAGGCTGCCGTCTACTCCGCAGCCAGGGAGACGGGTGGATGCCGGAGCGATGGAGAGTATCGGCAAACTCCAGTGCCCTCGGAATCAGGGTCAGCGGGTGGCCATGCAGCATAGAGACGGGAAGGCAGGCAGGCAGGCAGCTCGGTGGCTCAGTGGCAGGTCTGCTGCCTCATGGCTGACAGCATCATGAACGTAGGTGGCACAGTACCACAACTGGGTGGTACTGGGTGGTACAGTGGCGCAGCGATAGAGTCGCTGCCTTTTACAGCGCCACGGGCCCACGTTCCATCCTGACTCTACGGGCGCTGTACGGAGTTTGCACGTTTTCCTCCTGCAACCACGTGGGTTTTCTCCGGGTGCTCCGGTTTCACTGCCACACTCATACACCCCCAGACGTACAGGTTTGTGGGTACATTGGCTTCGGTAGGTTGTAAAAAAAATTGTCCTGAGCCCGCACTTCAAATTCATTCTTCTGAATGAGGGACAGGACAATCAAACAGGCCTCACAGGGCCAGAGACACGGGTTCGATCCTGACCACAGGTGCTGTCTGTGCGGAGTTTGTACGTTCTCCCCGTGTACCCAACATCTGCTGAGTGAGCACTCAGACATCAGCACGAATATTGTACCTCACACATTAGTATTAAGACGCCTCTGTGCCCCAGGCTAAAGATCCTGTGCTGGAATTCCTATCGATGTGTCGCTTCAATGCAAAGGGTGACAGCCAAAGCCTTCAAAAAAAAATCACACACATGGGGATTTTTTCTTTCTGGTTTACCGTTAAAGTGTTTATTATAAACTTTCATAAACTGGAACCAAATCTATTTACGTGCAAGATTTGACAACATCCATCACACTGCAGATGTCACACTTCAAAGTGTCAAGAGTATATTTTAAAGGGAAAATGACAGACATTTGCCTTCATCCAGAATCAGAAAAGTGCAGGGAATGGGAAATTGGGAAAGACGCAGCGAATGGTCTCGGCCTGACCACTGACCAGTTACTTAGTTACCTCGAGCGTGAAGTTAAGTAGTGGCCTTAAAGGGACAGACAGTGCAAACATGTAAACATAGCCATCAGAACAAAAGACACAAAGTGCTGGAGGAGCTCAGAAGGGTTCAGGCAGCATCCCTGGAGAACATGGGTAGGTGATGTTTCGGGTTGGGACCCTTCTACAGGCTCGGGGGCAGTGGGTGAGCTGTACTGCAGGAGATGCCATCTTTTAGCCGGGATTTTGCACCAACTGTTGTGCAGCAGTGTCTGAAGAAGGGTCCCGACCCAAAGCAGTCGCTTATCCATCTTCTCCAGTGATGCTGCCTGACCCGCATGTAAAGCAGCATTGCCTCTTTAAAACATTACTGCCATGTGGCGAGCCCTGGACCACCATTGCATGCACTTGCATGCCATCAGTCAATGAGATGGCGATGGGGAGGATTCGTGCCTTCAATGCAGCGTGTTGTCTGTCATCAGTCAATTGGCCACCAAATCACGCACAGAGGTTGGCCGTGGAAGATGGCGCAGCGGTAGAGTTGCTGCCTTACAACACCAGAGTCCCAGGTTCAATCCTGACTGCGGGTGCTGTACAGAGTTTGCACGTTCTCCTTGTGACCCTGTGGGTTAGTTGGTTTCGGTACAATTGCAAACTGTCCCCCTAGTGTGGAGGAGGGTCGGCGCGGACTTGGAGGGCTGAAGGGCCTGTTCCTGCCCTGCATCTCTAAACTCTAAACACTAAAGGTATGACTAGTTGATCTGGTTTTTGTGGTTTTGCTTCCAGGAGGAATGTTGATGAGGAAGCCAGAATTCCTTGCCCTGCATTGTTTTAAGGTTAGAGGGGCAGAGATGCTTTGTTAGACAGAGGGTGGTGAGTGTCTGGAACGGGCTGCCGGTGGTTTGTGGTGGAGGCAGATACGACAGTGGCATTTAAGAGAGTTTCGGATATGCAGGGATGTGGATTAAGTGCAGGCAGATGAGATTTGGTCTTGGCGTCAGGTTCAGCATGGACATTGTGGGCAGAAGGGACAGTTTCTGGCACTGTGCTGTTTTTTGTATTATGCCTCAAGCAAATCAATATCCAGCTGCCACCCAACAGCTGGCTTATTATTATTATTATTATGTACCGAGGTACAGCGAAAAGCTTTGTTTTGCTTGCTATCCAATCAAATCAGATAATACTGTGCATAGGGGACCAAATGGAACAAAGGGGAAGATCCAGAGGGCAGAATGTGGTTCTCAGCACTGTAGCGGATCAGCTCCAGATGTCCGCAATGGGGTAGAGGTGATTCGGACAGCACCCTAGCTTACAGAAGGACCATTCAGAAGCCTGATAACACAGGGGAAGAAGCTGTTCCTGAGTCTGGTGGTGCGACGCTTTCAAGCTTCTGTACCTTCTGCCGGACGGGAGCGGGGAGAAGAAGGAATGACCGGGGTGGGGACATGATAGAGCATCAGTAAACTGGAAGATCTCTTGTCCAAATATCAATGGTTAAAATGTCCTGAACGCTCATAGTTTCAAGACTCTTGAATGATTTTGAGTTTCAAGAATACTTCCTTCCCTTCTGTTGGAATACTCCCATGTGTTGCCAATCCCAGATGGTAAATACCATAAATCAATACCTTTTTAAAGGTTTAATGTTGAATATGTTTTTATAGAAAGCAATGTTACGACAAATGACGTTTACAGTGTATATACGAAAACGCCACAGATAAGGATTGACATGGGTCAACCGCTAGAACCTGAATATGTGTGTACACTGAACGCTGCCTCTTCCCAGGCAGTTCCAGGTAGAGATTGCTACAGAACAGCGATACTTGCACAACCTAATGCGAGGAGTGATGTTAAGAAGCAAGTGCTTTTCCTGCCGCCGCAGTGAGTCATGCGACCCAGGTGCATGCAATGGTGGTTTATAACCTGTAGCACTGTGGCAGCGTTCAGCTGCGCCTGCAGCTTTTCCATAAGGGGGCGGCACGGTGGCGCAGCGTTAGAGTTGCTGCCTCACAGCGCCAGAGACCCAGGTTCGATCCTGACTAGGGGTGCTATCTGTACGTTCACCCCATGGCCTGCGTGGGTTTCCTCCAGGATCTCCGGTTTCCTCCCACACTCCAAAGCCGTACGGGTTTGTAGGCTCATTGGCTTGAGATAAAAATGTAAATTGTCCCTAGTGTGTGTAGGATAGCGTTAGTGTGCAGGGGGATACAATGGTCGGAACGGACTCGGTGGGCCGAAGGGCCTGTTTCCGCGCTGTATCTCTAAACTAAACTAAACTGAATAGGTGGACAAAAATGCTGGAGAAACTCAGCGGGTGCGACAGCATCTTTGGAGCGAAGGAAATAGGCAACGTTTCGGGCTAAAACCCTTAGGGTTTACAGAGTTTGGGATTACAGAGTTTTGGATTACAGAAATAGGCAACGTTTCGGGCCGAAACCCTATGGGTTTCGGCCCGAAACGTTGCCTATTTCCTTCGCTCCGCAGATGCTGCCGCACCCGCTGAGTTTCTCCAGCATTTTTGTCTACCTTCGATTTTCCAGCATCTGCAGTTCCTTCTAAATACCAAATACTAAATATGTATTGGTCTGCGTTGTGAGATGGGGATTAGTTGCTGGATTTATTTCTAGATTTCCAGGGGTCTTCATAGAGGAAAAGTGATATTGTGCTGGACATAAGATAGTGCCCAGCATCTACCTCAAGTCCATTCCACTCCGCTCAGGAGACTCCGTCCTCTGTAGGTCCGGCACAACGGATAATCCAGAGAGGCTCTGGAACCGAAGGTGCCGGGAAAAAAAACGGTGGCGGACCTGTACATGTTCGAATCTGCAGCACTGTGCTAGATTTTTGCAGTGTGGTTATTAGCTGCTCCTTAATCTTCCTTAACCTTGAGAAAACGCTTGAGAAGGCTGATCTGCTGCTCCCAATCCAACAGGTAAAATCGCAGGCTCTGCAAATACTTTTAGAAGCCTGAAAGGGAGGCATGGTGGCTGCCTGACAGCGCCAGAGACCCGGGTTTGATCCTGACTACGGGTGCTGTCTGTGGGGAGTTTGTACCATCCCACCCCCCCCGTGGGTTTTCTCCAAGATCTTCGGTTCCCTCCCGCACTCCAAAGACCTACAGGTTTGTAGGTTAATTGGCTTGGTATAAATGTAAATTGTTCCCAGTGGTGTGTAGGATAGCGATAGTGTGCGGGGATGGCTGGTCGAGCGGAGGCTGATCGTGGCACAAATCACCTCATACCTCGACAAAAAACCTGCAATGTAATTTGCTGCTGTACAGCGCCAGAGAGCCGAGCTCGACCCTGACTAGGGGTGACGTCCATAAGGAGTTTGTATGTTGTCCCAGTCACCGCATGGGCTTTCTCCTGTGCTCCTGTTTCCTCCCACACTCCAAAGGCGCACAGGTTTGTAGGTTAGTTTGTTTTGGTTGGCTGTAAACCAAAAATTGTCCCTAGTGTGTGTAGGTGAGTGTACAGGGTGATCACTGGTCGACGTAGACTCGGAAGGCCGAAGGGCCTGTTTCTCTCTAAAGTCTAACGTCTAAGGGAGTGGACAATCTTGTCTAACTGGCAACTAGACGGACATTAAGAACCAAGTTGGTTCATAGGATCATAAAGTCATATATCCAAGAAACAGGCCGTGAGGTCCCTGTCAACTGCAATGCCTCATCTACGCTAGTCCCATTTCCCACATTTGCGCCATATCCCTCTAGATCATTACTATCCATGTACAAGTGTATATTGAATGTTGTTATTGTACCTGCCTCAACTACCTCCTCCATCAGCCCCTTCCATGCACCCACCACCCTCTGTGTGAAAAACCTGCCCCACAAATCTCCTTTAAACATTCCCACTCTCGGCTCACCTGAAAGCCATGCCCGCTGGTATTTTGCCACTCCCATGCTGAGAAACTGGGTTTGACTGTCGATCCAACCCTTACATAGGGGCTAGGAGGTGAGAGATCGGTCACCATCCAACGGTGGAGCAGCTCGTCTGACGTTTAGCTACCATTCCTTGCAGAACTGCCACCTCAAAGCAGTCGATGAGGAACATGGCAGCTGAATGCCTTCAGTGTGGCTTTCAATGGAAAGATTTTGTCAGATGTTTAGATAGTTGGGCAGGATGGGTGTGAGGGCCGGACGTGAAGTACAGGAACAGGCCCTTCGGCCCATCATGTCTGTGACGAGCATGATGCCAAGACCAACACACATCTGCCTGCACATGATGCATATCCATCCATTTCCTGCCTATCCAAGTAGGCTCATAAGTGAGAGGAGCAGAAATAGGCCATTCAGCCCACCAAGCCTACTCCTACATGGCTGAACTATATTTCCCCTCTCAACCCCATTCTCCTGCCTCCTCCCCATAACCCCTGACACTGTTTACTGATCAAGAAGGGGAATATAACAAGTTATGCTAATCACCTCTGCCTGCACATCATCCGTATCCCTCCGATCCCTGCATATCCAAGTACCTATCTAAAAGGCTCTTGAATGCCACTATTGTATCTGCCTCTACCACCACCCCTGGCAGTGTGTGCCAGGCACTCACCACCCTCTCTCTAAACTAAACTTTCCCCAAGCATCGCCTTTAAACCTTGCTCCTCTCACCTTGAAGCCGTGCCCTCTAAAGCCGTGCCCTCTAACATTTAATACTTCCATCCAAGGAAAAAGGTTCTCACTGTCAGTATCGAATACAAAGGTCTTAAGACAGTAGAAGGCTGTCCAGGGGGGTCCAAGAGGGGGGGGACTGGTGGGCATGGGAGGAGGGGGCCATCGCTGGGTGGTAAAAATAAGGTTTAAAGTTCTGAAGAAGGGTCTCGACGCGAAACGTCACCCATCCCTTCTCCCCAGACATGCTGCCTGTCCCGCTGAGTTACCCCAGCATTTTGTGTCTATCTAAAAAGTTCTAAAAGGCCAGCACGGCGGCGCAGTGGTGCAGTGGCGCCCAACAGCGCCGGGGACCCGGGTTCCATCGTGCCTGCGGGCGCTGTCTGTACGGAGTGCGTACGTTCTCCCCGTGAACTGCGATCTACGGTTTCCTCCCCCCACTCGTGCAGGTTTGTAGGCGAATTGGCTTGGTATAAACGTGAATTGTCCCCAGTGTGAGTAGTGGGGTGGCGTTAGTGCGCGGGGATCACTGGTCAGGGCTGACTCGGTGGGCCGAAGGGCCTGTTTCCGCACTGCATCTCTAAACTAAAAATAAACAAGACTGTCGTGCCAGCCCTTTCTTTAAGAGACTCATAGGCAAGTACATCCAGAAACTCAAGGGCCTGTCCCACTTGCATGCGATTGCGTGCATTTGGCGCGACCAAATGGAAGCGGAGTTTGCGCTAAGTACGCACTAAGTTCGCGCGTGACGTCATTTATGGCATGCTTATCAATGCTGGCATTGGGCGGTGACGTCATCACGCAACGCCACGCGCTAGGCGTACGCCGTCAAGACGCTGCGTATGACCGCAATGCGCCTGCTTGCCGACAGGCCACTGCCAGAATTTCGAAGCCCCGCGCGATATCGGGACCAGCCCCGCACAACTCCGCGCTTCTAAGTGGGACCGGCCCCGCGCGGCCAAACAGTGCCCCTACGCCTCAAGCGACCACGATGTCGCGTAATCTGCGCGCTAAGGTCGTGTACATGGGACAGGCCCTTCAACCCTGGTGGAGGAGTGCGCATCTCCCATCGACACTGCCTGCGCTTGGCTTCAGTAGCGGTGAATCCCGGATACAGGGGAGGATGCTATTGTGCCATTATCTGCTGTGTTTTACAGCGCTGACCATTCCTGGGCAGCTGTCTCTTTAAATGCAGCCCCGTTCTGGCTGCGCTCACGCTGATTAATGGTGTGTGACAGACTATCAAGACATCGAAGGCTTCCACTAACAGTGTTTTTTGTTTTCTTTTACTTTTACCACATGTAGATGTCACAAATAAATCCTCACTTTCATTTGCATATTAATTGGACTAAAACGTCAACCATCTTTCATTAAATGAAATGATCCGCCGATTTGAAGACATAAAAATGAAGAGTTACTGAAAACTGACCATACATATTAAACACAGCGGTCTGGAGCCAAGTGTTGGAGAGGCAATCAACCTTTTATTTAAATCTAAATACAACCGAATTTTAAAACTATATATATTTTAAAAAAATTAAACTTAGTTCCACGCGGCATTCTCCCCGAAACAAATGTTTCGGGGAGAATGCCTCGTTGAACTAAGTTTAATTTTTTTTTTAAATATATAGTTTTAAAATCCTCGATGAATTGAGAATGTGAGCAAGTCAGAGGCGAATGGGAGAAAAAAAAAAGACACAATGTGCTGGAGTAATTCAGCAGATCAGTATCTCTGGAAAACATCTGGAGCGGCACAGCTGCTGCCTGACAGCGCTTGCAGCGCCGGAGACATGGGTTCGATCCCGACTACGGGTGCTGTCTGTACGGAGTTTTCACGTTCTCCCCGCGACCTGCGTGGGTTTTCTCCGAGATCTTCGTTTCCTCCCACGCTCCAGAAGACGTGCAGGTTTGTAGGTGAATTGGCTTGGTATAAGTGTAAATTGTCCCTAGTGTGTGTAGGATAGTGTTTGTGTGCGGGGATTGCTGGTCAGTGCGGAATCGCTGGGCCGAAGGGCCTATTTCCGTACTGTATCTCTAAATTAAACTAAACTAAAGATGGATAGGCGATGTTTCAGGTCGGGACCCATCTTCAGACTGATTATGGAGGCGAGAGAAATCTGGAAGAGATGGGGACAGGCCAAAACATGGCAAGTGATTGGTGAGTACAAGGTTTTGATGGGTAGATGATTCGACAAAGGCCAAAGATGAAGGGGCCAAAGGTGCGAGATGAGGACAGAAGGGGTATGAGTTGTGAAGCCAGAGGGAGGAATAGAGGTGGAAAAGGCCAGGGGGAGGGGGAGGAGGAAAAACGGGAGTGAATCCAGGTGGGCCACAGGGAAGGACAGGAGGAGCTGCGGATACTGCACAGGTTGCATACCCAAACATGCAGTCATCCTCAGCATGGTGCAGGGATGGAAACTGCACGGCTCCCCAATGCAAAATAACAAAAATAATATGGGGTGGCACGGTGGCGCAGCGGTAGAGTTACTGCCTTACAGCGCCAGAGACCCGGGTTCGATCCTGACCTCGGGTGATGTCTCTACGATGTTTTGTACGTTCTCCCCGCGACCTGCGTGGGTTTTCTCCGGGCGCTCCAAAGACGTACAGGTCTGTAGGTTAATTGGCTTGATAAAATTATAAATTGCCGCTTGTGTGTGTCAGATAGTGCTAGTGTATGGGTATTGTTGGACGGTGCAGACTAGGAGGGCCGAAGGGCCTGTTTCCACGCTATATCTCTAAACTAAACTGAACCACACATGTGATCGGTCCCAGCAGAATGTTGCATCACGTATTAGTGATGGAATAGTTGGAAGGTATTGGCACACTGGGCCCTGGTGGCTATGGAAGGGGGATGTGGGCTACAGAGGGGGTCTGTTGCTGCCTGGGGTCAGGGAGCAGTGACTCAGTATGGGCCAGGTTGGCAGTGGTGTAGGCAGCAGCCGTGCGTGACTGCCCCGTGTTGCGTAGGCCTGGGCTGCGCACCGCTCCCAGCGAGCAGGTCAGGCACTAAAGCACCACCCAGTCCCACAACTTTCACATCACTCTTTGGTATCTGGCCTTGAGTTTTCAGTTTGTTTAGTTCTGACCTGACTCCCTAAATTAAACCAGTTCTTCACCAAATGGCCTTTGACCCAGATTGGGTCCAATGCCAAACTTGACCTTTGACTCCATGTCCTGCGTTGAGTCCAACCTTTAACTCACTGACCCTGGCCTGCGTTGAGCTTGACCTTTGACTCGCTGACCCTGTCCTGCATTGACCCTGACCTTTGACTCGCTGACCCTGTCCTGCATTGAGTTTGACCTTTGACTCGCTGACCCTGTCCTGCGGTGACCCTGACCTTTGACTCGCTGACCCTGTCCTGCTTTGACCCTGACCTTTGACTCGCTGACCCTGTCCTGCGGTGACCCTGACCTTTGACTAGCTGACCCTGTCCTGCGGTGACCCTGACCTTTGACTGGCTGACCCATTCCTCTGTTGACCCCGT
This sequence comes from Raja brachyura, assembly GCA_963514005.1. The sequence goes on from OY740811.1 coordinate 9,243,503, forward strand.
CCTTTGATGATCCCGCACGGAACCTGGTCTTTGACTGAGCCGGTCATGCCGGCCCCTTTATCCAGTGTTTTGCCCGACCAGACTCAGCCTCGTTGACCTGCCCCACTCTAAATCTGACCTGTGACTCTTTGAACTTCTCCGCCCTGACCTTTGGCTCCGTGACCTGGCCGCTCTAACCTTGACCCCGTCTCACATTACCCAAGATGCGATGTGGTTGAACGATCCTACGGTGTATTGTGGCCCATATCACATTGCCTCAGATACAGATGCACAGCACACTGACTGATGTAAAACGCAGTGTTGACCATTTCAGTCACAAGATGGCTGCACATTAACGATGACAATGACGCATCAGTAGCTGCTTCCTTGCTGATTACCTCCCCTTTGTCTTCAACCTCTGAAAGTTGACGTTTCGTGCTTAGACCAAAAAACATCTCAAACCCTTCAGAAATTTCAAAAGTGCTCTTTTTTTTTAATTAAAATTTTATTAAATATTTTGGATAGTCAGTAAGTGCGGAGCTGAACAAATATGTAACAGTGTCCACAATAAATAATGGAGCAGATCATCCATTAATAAATAGATATTCACATGAATAAACTCATTAATATCATTAATTTATCAGTCAGAGGGAAAATTGCACCTAGGCAGGAAATTCTTACGTGGATTTTTAAATTAAAGATGTGCGTTTCTATAGCACCTTCCACGTCCTTTTCAACTTTCCAGTAGTCCTTAGTGTGTGTGGGTTAGTGTGCGGGGGTTGCTGGTCAGCATGGGCTCGATGGGCTGAAGGGCCTGTTTCCGTGCTGTATCTCTAAACATTGAGTTGTCATTGTTATAATGCAGGAGGTACAGCAAGCAGACACTTGGTAGAATTGTAAATTGTCCCTAATGTGTATAGGATAGTGTTAGTGTGCGGGGATCGCTGGTCGGTGCGGACTCGATGGGCTGAAGGGCCTGTTTTGTCGCTGCATCTCTAAACTAAACTAAACGGCATCTGCTCTGCAACCTATACATTTCTAAACGTCCATCACTGACTGCGGTGCCCCAAAGGGATTCAAGACCTTAACAGCCAAGGATGTACTTCAAGAAGTCCAGGTAGTCGATCATGTTTCACAACATCGCTTGTCATCTAACAAGCAGCATTGCCAACTGGTCCTGTTGGTGGTGATGAGTTTTGTTGGCCAGAAAACCAGGGAGTCCACCAATGCTGTTGCCTTGCACAGTGCCAGGGTCTCCTCGGCCAATGTCCAATGTTGGCTGTGGAATTGTAAACCAATCTGCCCCTTTATCGGTAAATCCACCAACCTGCTTATCGTCTGTTCATGAATTATTTAATTCCGGCTAACGAGACAGTGAGCTGCATTGTCAGGCAAAGGACACGACTGTCAGCACTGAGGCATGGACACTCTCCCAGAATACACGCACACACATGCGCGCGGACACGCACACGCCCGCACGCACATGCACACACATGCACACGCACCCACACGCACATGCACACACATGCACACGCGCCCACACGCACATGCACACACGCACACACCCGCACACACATGCACACACATGCACACGCGCCCGCACGCACATGCACACACATGCACATGCGCCCACATGCACATGCGCCCACACGCACATGCACACACACGCACACGCGCCCACACACACACATGCACACACATGCACACGCGCCCACACGCACATACACACGCTCACACATGCACACGCTCACACATGCGCACGCACGCACCCACACACACACATGCACACGCTCACACACATGAGCACGCGCCCACACACACACATGCACACGCATGCACATGCACACGCGCGCATACATATGCACGCACACACACTCATGACGCACACACACAAACACGCATGCACACACACACCCATACGCAATCACACACGTGTACGCACGCACATGCGCACACACATGCACACACATGAACACGCAAACACAGACACACATGCACACACACAAACACACATACAAAGACACACACACACACACTCTCGCACACACGCACACACACACACACACACACACACACACACACACACACACACACACACACACACACACACACACACACACACACACACACACACACACACACACACACACACACACACACACACACACACACACACACAACTCACTGGCACTAGTGCCCACAGACGGAACTCCTCTGACTGGAGCAAATGCTGAGTAGGATTTAACATTGTGTCACTTTCACTAGGATTTGGCACCTTGGAACACTTCTGGGAACAGGAGGCAGGATAAATCACCTCCTTCATAACGCCCACGGGATGTAGTGGCTGCTGGCAGAGGTGTGGCTCCCGTGGCCCTCTCAGGCCCGTTCCGTACCCGCCACTGCCGATGTGACACGCTCCTTGTATTCATTAACAGCCCGCGTGCCTCTCTCTCCCTCCCCTCACTTCACCCACTGAAGTACCATTTCAATGACTGGCTTGTTCCAACAATGTGTTTGATTTGAGTTGGTACATTTCAGCTGCAGAACAAGCTCCTTTACAGAGGTGGCCAACTCTTGACTACAGTATGTTGACAGAAGATAACTCAGCCCCAGACTACTGCTCCCTGTCTAATGAATGATCATAGACCAGTCCCCGTCACAATAACACAGTCTGCAAGACAACCAGAGGGGTGACGTTTCACTCGGAAATCAAATCCCTTCAAAGCTTCACGTCCTTTAAAATTTTTTGACGGGTTTTGTGCAAGAGGTTGGCAAGGATTAGACAAACACCATCAGACATTGGATTTCCACCCGGGTGAGGGGAGGAACTGCAGATGCTGGTTTAAACCGAAAAGACACAAAACGCTGGAGTAACTCAGCGGGACAGGCAGCATCTCTGGAGAGGAGGAATGGGTGACGTTTCGGGTCAAGACCGAAGAAGGGCCTCACTCTGAAGAAGGTGTCTCGACCCGTTCCTTCCCTCCAGAGATGCTGCCTGTCCCGCTGAGTTACTCCAACATTTTGTGTCTGTCTTAAAGAAGGAACTGCAGATGCTGGAAAATCGAGGGTACACAAAATGCTGGGGAAACTCAGCGGGTGCAGCAGCATCTATGGAGCGAAGGAGTTAGGCAACGTCTCGGCCCGAAACGTTGCCTATCTCCTTCGCTCCATAGATGCTGCTGCACCCACTGAGTTTCCCCAGCATTTTGTGTCTGTCTGTCTGTCTTTGCATTTCTGGCTTGATGGGTAAAACTGAGTTTTGACTGAAATCGTCAAAAAAAATTTGTATCAGTTCAAATTACCTCATTTACGTCTCGGAGCTGTGAACCAAGTTCAGTGTCTATTTAAACACGTTTAATTAATGATCAAGTCCATGCCAGCTGGCCCGGCACAAGTGAGCTGCCATCTTTGCTGTGAGCTGCTCTCCACGCAGTTGCCTGCGAGCGATTTTGCCGCACGGATATCTCTGGAAACAATTGCAGGGGCGGCTTCGACAGCGAGCTGCTTCTGCAGAGGCTGGAGGTGGGCGAGCAGTCCCTCGGCAAAAACATGTGGCATGAGGTAGACAAACGTGCTGGAGAAACTCAGCGGGTGCAGCAGCATCTATGGAGCGAAGGAAATAGGCAACCCCTTTAGGGTTTCGGCCCGAAACGTTGCCTATTTCTGTAATCCAAAACTCTGTAATCCCTTAGGGTCTTGACCCGAAACGTTGCCTATTTCCTTCGCTCCATAGATGCTGCCTCACCCGCTGAGTTTCTCCAGCAATTTTGTCTACCTTTGATTTTCCAGCATCTGCAGTTCCTTCTTAAACTAAATATGTATTAGACATAGAAACATAGAAAATAGGTGCAGGAGGCGGCCATTCGGCCCTTCGAGCCAGCACCGCCCTTCATTGTGATCATGGCTGATCGTCCCCAATCAATAACCCGTGCCTGCCTTCTCCCCGTATCCCTTGACTCCACTAACCCCCCAAGAGCTCTATCTAACTCTCTCTTAAATCCATCCAGTGATTTGGCCTCCACTGCCCTCTGTGGCAGGGAATTCCATAAATTCACAACTCTCTGGTGAAATTTGTTTTTCTCATCTCAGTCTTAAATGACCTCCCCTTTACTCTAAGACTGTGGTTCTGGACTCACCCAACATTGGGAACATTTTTCCTGCATCTAGCTTGTCCAGTCCTTTTATAATTTTACATGTTTTTATATGATTCCCCCTCATCCTTCTAAACTCCAGTGAATACAAGCCTAGTCTTTTCAATCTTTCCTCATATGACAGTCCCGCCATCCCAGGGATCAATCTCGTGAACCTACACTGCACGGCCTCAATCACAAGGATGTCCTTCCTTG
>OY740811.1:9252827-9255327 GCA_963514005.1 Raja brachyura
GGTTAAATAGGAACCTGAGGTGGCAGCTGGTGGGGGGGTATATGGAACAAGCTGTGAAGGGAGGTAGTTGAGGCAGGTACTATTTGAAAGGCATTTGGAGAGGACAGCATGGTGTTGCAGTAGTCGAGACCCCGGTTCGATCCTGACTGCTGGCGCTGTCTGTACGGAGTTTTTACTCCATGTAGGTTTTCCCCGGGTGCTTCGGTCTCCTCCCACATTCCAAAGACGTGCAGGTTTGTAGGTTAATTGGCTTCTGTAAAATTGTGACGTTGTCCCTAGTGTGTGGGATAGTGCTAGTGTAGGCGGTGATCGCTGGTCGGCGCGGACTCGATGGGCCGAAGGGCCTGTTTCCGTGCCGTATGACCCTGCGCCCTGTTTAAACGAGAGACGTGGATTAGTTTGGACATCATGACGTTATGCAATGGTCTGTGCCATCAAAATACCCAACATCTGATGGACCAACCTCGTCAACCAAGCCATTGATTAGACATATAATTACAGGCAAGTTTCCCAGAAAGATATCAGGCATGAAGGTGTTAACGTCTAACCTGCTTCCAAAATGCTGAACATATGTATTTGAGGATTAAAGGATATAACTTATATTTACGAGCGTCTTTAATCTGGCAAGTTGCCAACACTACTCAGCTCCCTGCCAAACCATGGAGGAAAGGTGACCAACATTTCTGTCAAAGAGATGGGTTGAAGAAAGGGGTTGAGTGGGGGAGAGGGACTGAGGCAGTGATGTGCGTTTGACGGCTCTGGGCCTGCACTCGCTGGAGTTTAAAAGGATGAGGGGGGAGATTTAATTGAAGTGTAACAAATAGTGAAAGGCCTGGATAGAGTGGATGTGGAGAGGATGTTTCCACTGGTGGGAGAGTCTAGGACCAGAGCTCACAGCCTCAGAATTACAGGGCGTTCCTTTAGGAATGAGATGAGGCGGAATTTCTTTCGTCAGAGGGTGATGAATCTGTGGGATTTATTGCCACAGACGGCTGTGGAGGCCAAGCCAATGGATATTTTGTATGGCAGGGGTAGATAGATTCCTGATCAGAATCAGGGTGTCAGGGGTAATGGGGCTAGGAGGGAGAGATAGATCAGCCATAACTGAATGACGGAGTAGACGTGATGGGCCGAATGGCTTAATTCTTCTCCTATCACTAGTGAGCTTATGGTAGTGCAGCGTTTGGGTACTGGGCCACTGATGCAGGAGCTCAGACACCTCGGATGAAAGTCATCCCATGCGTAGGACAATGAATTTCTCTCATCTCTGGTACTCCCTACCCCCCTCCCACCCCCCCTCTGCCTCAACTCCCCATCTTGTGCCTTCTATCACCTAATGGCTTGACTATTCCAAAGTAGTCCTGTGCAGACTCCCCCGTCAATTCCCCCGTAAACGCTGCACATCTGAAACTCTGTGGTAAAGACTTGTCACGGTTTGGTTTGGGTTTTAATTGTAGTCACGTGTAGCGAGGTACAGCGAAGGTTTTTAATTTGTGTGTCAGCGGGTCAGAGAAAAGGCTATACACGATTCAAGATCCCAGACCGCCGTGTGTTAAGGGCCTGTCCCAACAGCATGCAACTCCATGCGATGAGCGCGACCTAACGTGGTCGCTTGAGCCGTCCGGCGTCGCGGGGCCGGTCCCACTTCGATCGCCAGAATTGTGCAGAGTTTGTCCCGACATCGCATGGGGCTCCGAAAAACTGACCATGTTCAAAAATTCCGCGCGGCAACGGCTTGTCGGCTTGTCGTCGCGCAGTCGCCTCGACGCATTACGCACCGTCTCGACATCGTGCCTCCGTGACCCTCTCTGTAGGTGCCTCCATGACCCTCTCTGTGTGTGGCTCCGTGGCCCTCTCTGTGTGCCCCTCTCTGTCCAGGCGAACTTACCTTAAGACTTCGCTCCAAGTTCGCCTCACTTTGCGCCGCGTTGCGCCACTCACCCGACCTCCGCGCGGCCCTCGCTGCCGGTTTGGGGTTTCGGCCTGAAACGTTGCCTATTTCTGTAATCCCAAACTCCATAATCCCTGTAGATGCCACGATTGTAATCATGTATTGTCTTTTCCGCTGAGTGGCTATTAAAGCCCTGTCCCACGGTACGAGTTCATTCCAAGAGCTCTGCCGAGTTTGCCCCGATTCGAACTGGGAGATTTACGGTAATGGCCGGTGCTCGGGGCTCTCGTGGACATTTTTCAACATGTTGAAAAATCTTCACGAGTCTTCCCGTGCTTACCTGCCGTTAGCGAGTCTTCCCAAGTACCTGCCGTTATCGTTACGAGCCGCTAAGAGACGTCCCCGAGCTCCGACGTACCCGCTACGTTTATTCTCCGTGCTTACCACAAGTTTGATTTTTTTTTAAACTCAGGAGAGCTCTTGGAATGAACTCGTCCCGTGGGACGGGGCTGTTAGAACGCAACAGAAGAGTTTCCCTGTACCTCGCTACACGTGACAATGAACTAAACTGAACTAAACCTATGCGATTCGGCAAGGACAATCAAGAAA
>OY740811.1:9260327-9365327 GCA_963514005.1 Raja brachyura
ACGGCCAATCATTGCGAGGGCTTCAGGTAGTCTATTTCAAACCACGACCGATGAAAATTGAGCTTTGATTCACTTTCTTGGCAACTTCTGACAATTTGCCGTTGTTTCCTGACAGGAGGAGAAGTCTGGTGAGAGGTGGTACAACAAACTAACCTGCCGTCCTGTGTGGATCAGTAAGTTCATGACGTTTGCTTTCTGAGTCACTCCTGTAGCGTGTTTCCTTGTTCTATTACATTCGTTCTTCATGTGGTCATTCTCAAGGTTCAATGGTTTATCTGCGAATAAATGTAGACAGAGGTTCATTACTTTACTCAGTCCGCCTCAACCTTCCTGATCTCCCGGTTGCCAAACACTTTAACACTCCCTCCCATTCCCACACTGACCTTTCTGTCCTGGGCCTCCTCCATTGTCAGAGTGAGGCCCAGCGCAAATTGGAGGAACAGCGCCTCATATTTCGTTTTGGTAGCTCACACCCCAGCGGTATGAACATTGACCTCTCTAACATCAAATAGCCCTTGCTTTCCCCTCTCCCTCTCCCTCTGTCCCCCCCATTCCCAGTTCTCCGACTAGTCTGACTGTCCTCGTTTACATTCCATCGCCGTTAGTTTTGTTGCTACCTTCTCCTAGCCAACAAGGATATATTCTACATTTCCTTGATCTACATCCCCTTGTCTTGTTTTCACACCTCACACTTCCTTATCTCTGTGTCTCCCTCTCCCCTGACTCAGTCTGAAGAAGGGTCTCGGCCCGAAACGTCGCCCATTCCTTCTCTCCAGAGATGCTGCCCGTCCCGCTGAGATACTCCGGCATTTTGTGTCTATCTTTGGTTTATTACAATGATGGGTTGACAGAGCTGATGCATCCAATCTAATGGTAGATCCTGCATTGCGATCAAAACTGGGCTCTATATATGAGCCAAAATACAAGCGAAGTACTGGAGTAACTCAGCGGGTCAGGCAGCATCCCTGGAGAACATGGATAGGTGCCATTTCACGTCGGGACCCTTCTTCACGCTGATGGTAGCAGTGAGTGGGGTAGGAGAAAGCTGGAAGAGACGTGGGTGGGGCAGAGGCTAGGGAGTGATAAGTGGCTGTTGTGACAGATGTGGGAGGCCTTGATTGGAAAATGGGTGGACAAACGCCTGAGATGGGAATAAGGCAACGCTATTTGATAAGTGAAGAGGCGTAGAATTTGAAGCCAGAGGAAGGAATATTGGCAGAAGGGAACGGGAGAAGGGGAAAGGGAGGTGGGATAGTAGGAGAAATGAGCACACGTCCTGGCTCATGAGGCATGGGGGCAGAATGAGGCCATTTGGCTCATCGTCCAATCCACCATTCAATCATGGCTGATCTATCTTTCCCTCTCAGCCCCATTCTCTTGCCTTCTCCCCATTACCCCGACACCTGTACTAATCAAGAATTTGTCAATCTCCGCCTTACAAATATTAATTGATGGCCTCCACAGCCGCCTGTGGCAATGAATTCCATAGATACACCACCCTCTGACTAACAAAATTCTTCCTCATCTCCTTCCTGAAGGAACGTCCTTTAATTCTGAGGCTGTGACCTCTGGTTCTAGCCACATCCTCTCCACATCCACTCTATCCAAGACTTTCACTATTTGGCGAGTTTCAATGAGGTCCCCCCCACCCCCTCATCCTTCGAAGCCCCAGCGAGTCCAGGCCCAGTGCTGCCAGACACTCATCATGGGTTAACCCAATCATTCCTGGGATCATTCTCGTAAACCTCCTCTGGACCCTCTCCAACGCCAGATACAGGGCCAGCAACTGCTCACAATACTCCAGATGTGGCCTGGCCAGCGTCTTCTAGAGCCTCAGCGTTACATTCCCTGTTTTTGTAGTCCGGTCTTCTCAAAATAAACGCATTTGGTTTCCTTCCTAGCAATTCGACGTGCAAATGAACATGTTGGGAATCCTGCACCGCAGTCTCCTAAGTCCCGTTGCAACTCCGCTTTCTGGATTCTCTCCACATTTAGGAAGTAGTCTGCACCTTTCTTCCTACGATCAAAATGTATGACTCCACACTTGGCCACACTATATTTCATCTGCACATTGTATTCCATTTTGTCTTGTAGCCCTCTCGAAATAAGCGCTAGCATTGTGTTTGCCTTCCATGGGTTGGAAGAATGTGTGGGCGGATTCCACAGTTCTTGTTTTTTATATATTTTAATTCTGAAATTAAGTCTATTTTGATTTTTTTTTAGAGAGAGGAGGGTGCAGGAATACTCTGATTGCATTGAGTAAGCAGTTGGAGATCAGGTTGCGGATTGGAACTGGGGGGGTGGATAAGGCTGTGTAGCTCTGTCAGGCCTGGCCTGGCCGAAAGGACCGCCGTCTGAACCGTCACCTTCCGTGTCGCGCTAAGCTGCGCGTACAGTTAGTGCGCTCGGGATTGTTGTCATTTGTGTCCGCACAAACTGTTCATAAAGTCATAGGCTCCAGGAGCAGATTAAGGCCATTCGGCCCATTGAGTCTACTCCACCATTCAATCATGGCTGATCTATCTCTCCCTCCCAACCCCATTCTCCTGCCTTCTCCCCATAACCCCTAACACCCGTACTAATCAAGAATCCATCTACCCCAGCCTTAAAAATACCCATTGACTTGGCCTCCACAGCCGTCTATGGCGATGAATTCCACAGATTCACCCCACTCTGACTAAAAAAATCCTCATCTCCTCTCTAAAGGTACTTTTTTTAATTCTCTGGCTATGGCCTCTGGTCCTGGACTCTCGCACTAGTGGAAACATCCTCTGCACGTCCACTCAATCCAAGCCTTTCTCTATTTGGTAAGTTTCAATGAGGAAACCCCCTCATCCTTCTAAACTCCAGCGAGTACAGGCCCAGTGCCGTCAAACGCTCGCTCATTTGCTCGTTTTCAGAGCAGTAACTTAGCACCAACGCAACTTCCTGCCTGTAGCACGGGCGGGCTGCCAACACTGGCGGTTTAGTCGACACTTACCTGCAACCAGGACTGCAACGGAGCCGCCTGCAAGCTTGCCTCATCCAAGCAGTGCCTCCACAAACAGTTTATACGTTGTTAATTAGGAAACTTAATGGATGTTTACGGTGCAATATTTGTTAATGATGAGTAAATCGGGGTGTGATACTGCTCAACAATAAACTTAGCCCAACAAAATTAATTCCATTGGATGTGAGAAAAGATTGTTTGAGTTTTGCAGCTGACGTTTCAAATATTGGTGTGATAAATATAGTTGACTACTGTTACCATAATTCGTCAATGAGTAGCTGGTGTTAATGACTGAGTTATGCCGTCTCTCATGTTATATTCTTTTAATATGCATCTTCCGTGCTCATTAGATATTTGTTCTTATGGTTCTGCTGGAGCAAAGCCTGGTTTCCATTTGGTTGCGATATCCATCGGTGCCTGCAATATCTGCGATCATTCGTCATGAGCGGGTGATTGAAGCGGTAGTGAGCGTATGAGCGAGCCACAGCTCATGTTAGCACACTTCAGCACAGGCCATTAGCAGCGCCCTCCTCCAATGGGTTGGCCGGCTGGGCGGGACGTCAGGCTAAATTAGTTAAATTGAGTCTGAACGAAACCAGTCGAGATTGGGTATGAATGCAGAAGGATTGCAGTCAGGTGCACTCAGATACAGAGCCCAGGGGACGGATCCAGCTAATTACCTGAGCTCAGTTAACTGTTCAATCCCCGCTGACATACATGGTGGGGCAGCGGTAGAGTTACTGCCTCACAGCGCCAGAGATGCTGATCTCGGGTGTTGTCTGTACGGAGTTTGTACATTCTCCCTGTGACTGCGTGGGTTTTCTCCGGGTGCTCAGGCTTCCACCCACACTCCAAAGACGTACAGGTTTGCAGGTTAATTGGCTTTGGTAAAATTGTAAATTGTCCCTAATGTGCTGGGGTGTAGGCTGATCACTGGTCAGTGCAGACTCAGTGGGCTGAAGGGCACTGTTTCTGCGCTGAATCCAAAGTCTGAAGTCTAAAGTAAAGACACTTCTCATTCCTCGGGAAAAAAAAGACATTTTAATCCATGCATTATGAGGAAAAATTGCAACAGAATTTACAGGCAAGAAATTAGCCAAGGTTCTTTACACTGGCCCATTCCCCAACAATATCTAGAGGAGATTTCTTTAGAGAACGTGGTGAATCTGTGCATTCATTACCACTGATGGCTGTGGAAGACAGCAATGGATATTTTCATGGCGGAGATAGACAGATTCTTGATTAGTACAAGTTGAGAGGGAAAGATAGAACAGCCATGATTGAATGGCAGAGTAGATCTGATGGGCCGAATGGCCTAATTTTGCTCCTAGAACTTATGAACTGGAAACAAGAAGCATTGTGCTGTGGTTCATTAGCCATAAGCACTCAGTCCACCATTTGAACAGTCACGTGCGATCACTCTCCCTCTGTGGTGGCGAGAGCAGACATTTCATGTGGAATGGGGCGCACATCTGTAATAATATTGCAGAGTCGGATTATGCCTTTAAAGGCTTCATCATTAGTTTGATCAACGCAAGTCTCAAGAAAAATCTCCGCCATCTGTTGACTCTTAGGTCAACAAATAAGAGAGTGAACACTAATAACGAAAGGTACTGATGGAAATTCCAGAGCACAGTGCCGCTGTCAGTCAGTGGGTGGCTGCTGGATCCTCCTCACTGTGGGAGATGATTTAGTACAAGAGCTTTTCCATTCATGTATCTTGGATCACAGAGTGGATGGAAGCTGTTTCCTGATTTTTATGGTATGTTGGTACGGTGTGGAATTGTATCTGTCACGTGTACTGAGGTGTTTGTATACAGTTCAGTACAAGTATCGGCATACGCAAGCACTTAGATACATGTTGGATAAGCATCTCAGATACAGTACAAGTGTATAGTGGTAATACGCTGAAACAGTACAGAGTCACCAATTTGGCACCAGTTTCAAGTCTCCGTTGTTGCAAGTGCAGGGATCTTGCTCTGACCATGAAGGTCTGTTGTCCTGGGTCGGCCTGGCCAAGTGCAGCCACAGTGTCCTCTACTGCAGCGCTACCACTGTAGACCGCGTGCGCCCAGTCCAAGTACTGATAGGACCCAGATAAAGCAGCCTCCCTCTTCACTCTAAACCCCAATAGCCCACAAGTGCACTGACATGGCCTGACATGGAACATAGAACAGTCCAGCACAGGAACAGGCCCTTCGGCCCACCATGTCCGTGCTGAACACGATGCCAGGTTCAACTAATCTCCTCTGCCTGCACCTGATCCATATCCCTCCATTCCTTGCATATCCATGTGCCCATCTAAAGACCGCTGGAACACCACTCTTGTATGTGCCTCCAGGCACCCACCACCCACTGGGGAAAACAAACTTGCCAGCGCACATCTCCGTTAAGGTTTGCTCCTCTCATCTTAAAGACATGTCCCCTAGTCTTTGACAATCCCAACCTGGGGATAGGATTCCAGCTGTCTCCCTTATCCTCAAGTCAAGAGAGTCACGTCTTGCCACACAGGTCTTTAACAGCCTGTGTGCCCCAGTGGGTAGCACTCTCTCCTCGTGTCAAAGGTGCCAGGTTCAAGTCCCACTCCCACCAGCCAGGCATTAAGTGTGTCGGAAGGAACTGCAGATGCTGGTTTAAACCACAGATGGACAAAAAAAAGCTGGAGTAACTCAGCGGGGCAGGCAGCATCTCCGGAGAGAAGGAATGGGTGACGTTTCGGGGTGGAAACCCTTCTCCAGGCTTCAGGCATGAAGTGTCGGGACTCTGGTACAGTGCTGAGGGAGTGCTGCACTGTCACCTTGCATCCCATCAGCTGCTAAGCCTAGATGTTGCTGATACTCCCTGGCAGAGCCAAGTGGTTGCCTGGCTCATTGTAAAGGAAAGCTGGGAGTCTTGGCTAATATTTACCATCGATTAACCTTCCCAGGAAAGGCTGAACTAAACAGTGAATACAAATCAAGGACGGCAAGAGTATAGTTTAGACACAGAATGCTGGAGTAACTCAGCGGGTCAGGCAGCACCTCTGGAGATAAGGAATAGGTGACATTCCAGGTGGAGACCCTTCATCAGATTGGTGTCCAGCTGGGCTGCACAGTGTCTGAGGAGGCATTTCGACCCGAAATGTCACCCATTCCTTCTCTCCAGAGATGCTGCCTGTCCCGCTGAGTTACTCCAGCATTCTGTGTCTATCTGTGTCTGAAGTCCCTTCCTGCACAAACAGTTTAGTTTAGCCTAATGTCGTTCCGTTTAGTTTAGCGATGCAGCGTGGAAACAGGCCAATCGGCCCACTGAGTCCATGCTGTTCTATCCTACACACACTGGGGTAAAGTTACAAAAGCCCACCGACCTACAAACCTGCATGTCTTTGGAGTGTGGGAGGCGACCGGAGCACCCGGTGAGAACCCACGCGGCCACGGGGAGAACGTGCACACTCCGTACAGACAGCACCCGGGGTCAGGATTGAACCAGGGACCCGCTGCTCCGCCCCAATGGACCTGTGAATAGAAATGTAGATGGACACACCGCCTCCTAAACTATCCATGTATTCACCCTGGAACCCGCACAACTAGAGGGAGGCAGGTCACCCTCGATCCCAGAGGATTTGATAAGAAGGGCGGCGCCGCGGTAGAGTTGCCGCCTTACAGCGCTCACACGGCTGCTGTCTGTACGGAGTTTGCACGTTCTCCCCGAGACCGCGCGGTTTCCCCCCGGGTGCTCGGGTTTCCTCCCACACTCCAAAGACGTACAGGTTTGCAAGTTAATAGGCTTAGCATAAATGTAAATTGTCCCTAGTGTGTGTAGGATGGTGTTGGTGTGTACGAGGGTCGCGGGTCGGCACGGAATCGGCGGGCCGAAGAGCCTGTTTCGGCGCTGTATCTCCAAGCTAGACTACAGAACAAGACTCAATCAGGGCATTGGATCTCTGGCTCTGAATCTCTGCTCCCCAAATGACTGAAACAGCAGAAAACAGAGAACAGCAAGCAGGTGCTGGTTTAGACTATCGCCGCCGCGGTCCAGTCTGATGGACACAAAGTGCTGGAGAAACTCAACGGGTCGGGCAGCATCTGTGGAGAAAAGGGAATAGGTGACGTTTCGAGCCGGGACCCCCTTCTTCAGACTCCCTGCGATAGTTGAGTCGCTGTAATTCCCACCACATCACAGCGGTGAACGTGTCCCACAGGTCCTGCACTTGTGGCTGCGAGTCAGACAGTAGCAGCAGTCTGTCTGGTCAGTCTGAACAAGGGTCTGGATCAGAACAGACCCCCTCTCCTTCTATCCAGAGATGCTGCCTCTTCCCGCCCAGTTACTCCAGCATTGTGTGTCTATCTTCAATAGTGTCAGTCTGGACTGCGGCTGTGATAGGCGCTATGGAAATGCAAACCTCTCTCCCCCCTCCCCACCCCTCCCCTCCCCGCCCGCCGCCGGGCAACAGGGGTGGGGGGGGGGGACGCGGAGACGGGCTGCGAGTGGGAAAGCCCTTCCTTGTGGAAGGAAGGCTTAGAGCTGTCCACTTCGATTAGGATTTAGTGAGCACGTCAAGAACTCGAAGCAGCCCGATAATCTGATCAACAGAGTGGGGGAGAGAAAAGAAATCCCAGAATTGGTTTACTAACAGATGATTTAGCAGATACACAGGCGACACGGGATTACACAGGCGAGCAGGGCGGAGGACAGCCAAAGCTGTCAAGCGATGTCTGTGGCTGGAGCAGCAGGAAGTTTAACTCAACGTGACAAGGTCACAGCTGACCCAGGAAGAGAAGAAAGCATTGTTAGAGACCAAGTGATTAAGGAGCTATTCCCAACTTCTGAACACATCAAACTCTTGTCGAACACATTCAGAGTTTAATCTTTTCAGCGCACAGAGCGAGAGAGAGAGAGAGGGAGAGAGTGCCTGGCAACCTCCTCGTCAACAGCAACCTTGCCACCGCAGGACAATGCACAGCATGCGGAGTTGCTGCTGCAACGGCGCATTCTCCACGTGTTAGGCACTGGTGCATGGAGGCATCCCTGCCCGCAGCACCTGCCACTGGACCTCGACTGCAGCCACAGGATTGAACGCGGGTTGTTAGCAGACCCGAAAAAAAGAGACAGGGACACGCACACACACACACACACACACACACACACACACACACACACACACAAAGTGCTGGAGTCACTCAGCGGGTCGGGGGCAGCATCGCCAATGAAAGTTTTCAAGAGAGAGTGAGATTTAGCTCTTAGGGCTAAGGGAATCCAGGGATATGGAGGGGGGGGGGGCAGGAATTATATTATATTGATTATAGATGAGCAGCCATTATCATATTGAATGGCGGTGCTGGCTCGAAGGGCCGAATGGCCTACTCCTGCACCTATTTTTCTATGTTTCTATATTCCATGATAGGGTCACAGGGTTGGATATGGTCCGAAACTTCACCAATCCATGTTGTCCAGAGATGCTTCCTGACCCGCTGCGTTACTCCAGCACTTTATATCCCTTTGTGTGTTTTACCAGCATCTGCATTTCCTTGTTCCAACATTGGAAAGAAGGAGCGGGTGCAGAGATTTACCAGGGTGTTGCCAGGACTCGGGGGGCCTGATATACAGGGGAGAGGTTGAGCAGGCTGGGACTCTATTCCTTGGAGCGCAGGGGGATGAGAGGTGATCTCATTGAGGTGTACGACATCACGAGAGATATACATCAGGTAAATGCAGTCCCCTTGCCCAGAGTTGGGGAATTGAGAATCAGAGAACACAGGTTTAAGGTGATGGGGGGGAAGATTTAAAGGGAACCTGAGGGGTAATTTAAAGGGTGGTGGGTGTATGGAACTAGCTGCCAGCGGAGGTAGTTGAGGCAGGCACTATTGCAACGCGTATGAATGTTTAGACAGGTACACGGATAGGACGGGTTTAGAGGGATATGGGTCAAACGCAGGCAGGTGGGACTAGTGTAGACGGGGCATGTTGGGCGGAATGGGCAAGTTGGGCCGAAGGGCCTGCTTCCACGCTGGGGCAGGCCATTCAACTAGTCTGAGGGAGGGTCCCGACCCAAAACGTCACCTGTCCACTCCCTCCATAGATGCTGCCTGACTCGCCGAGTTACTCCAGCACTTTGTGTTTCACTTGACATTCCAGCATCTGCGGTTCATTGTGTGTCCCTGTGAGGCCATTCCACCTCTTGTTCCTGCTATACCATTCGGTACGATCTCATCCCAGCAAGACGCCTTACCAGTGGGACAGTGGCGCAGTGGGTAGTGCTGCTGCCTCGCAGCGCCGAGGGAGGGTAGTCTTTGTGGGTTAGTTGTCTACACTTGGACAATTCAATGTCCATTACATTCGGTTGGAAGCGACCCAAGCCGAGACACGAGGTGGCATAATGGCGCAGCGGTAGAGTTACAGACCCAGAGACTCGGGTTGAATCTTGAGTATGGGTGCTGTCTGTACGGAGTTTGTATCGTCTCCCTGTGTAACTTTGCTCCAGGTGCCCGGGTTTCCTTCCACATTCCAAATACCTGCAGGTTTGTCGGTTAATTGGCTTCTGT
The DNA here is from genome assembly GCA_963514005.1 of Raja brachyura. Next base: position 9,269,838 of record OY740811.1, read on the forward strand.
ATCTCAGCATGGTTTGGGAACAGCTCCATCCAAGACCGCAAGACACTGTAGAAAGTTATGGACGCAGCCCAGACCATTCACACAAACCAACCCCCCCTTGTATTGACTCAATTACACCCCACGCTGCCCCGGCAAGGCCAGCAGCATCATCAAGGACGATTCTCACGCCGGCCACTCCCTCTTCTCACCTCTCCCATCGGGCAAGAGGTACAGAAGTGTGAAAACGCACACCTCCAGGTTCGGGGACGGTTTATTCACAGCTGTTATTAGGCAACTGAACCGTCTTAACAACAACTAGAGGTCAGACCTGATATCCCATCTACCTCATTGAAGACCCCGGGGACTTTATCTTGCACTAAACGTTATTCCCTGCCTTAGAGGGTGGTGGAGACCGGTTCTCTGGATATTTGCAAGAGAGAGCTAGATAGGGCTCTTAAAGATAGCGGAGTCAGGGGATAGAAGGAGAAGGCAGGAACGGGGTACTGATTGGGGATGATCAGCCATGATCACATTGAATGGCGGTGCTGGCTCGAAGGGCGGAATGGCCTCCTCCTGCATCTATTGTCTATTGTCTATTGTCCCTTTATCATGTATGTATACACTGTGGATGGCTCGGTTGTAATAATGTATCGTTTTCCCGCTGACTGGTTAGCTCGCAACAAAAGCTTTCCACTGTACCTCGGTACACGTGACAATAAACTAAACGAACCCAAACCTGCAAGCTGTCAAGGGCCACACCAACCAATCTATCCATGTTCCTCGCTGTAGCAAATGACATTTCTTTTTCAAAAGATTTCCCAACACAAATATCAAAGATTTAAAATAAAACCCACAACAGCAGCATTCTGTGTATTTGTAGTTGAACCAAGCTGGCTGTTGTTGGCCAACATGTTTTGAAATAAACCTCCCATCGAAATAATAACGGACGCCTTGTGGATTGTGTGAAGTGGCCGATCACTTACTGAAATATTCAACCATATTTAATTTTTTAATAACAACCTGTTTATTGTTGGTGGACACTTGCATTGACGTTTCCCTTGGTTTGAAAGTTCGCACTTCACCTGACCATTACACTTTGGACTCTGGAGGCACAGCACGGAAACAGGCCCTTCGGCCTGCCAAACCCACGCTGACCAGTGACTCCCGTACACTTGCACTACTGTACATAGATACATAGACAATGGGTGCAGGAGTAGGCCATTCGGCCCTTCGAGCCTGCGAGCCTGCACCGCCATTCAATATGATCATGGCTGATCATCCAACTCAGTATCCCGTACCTGCCTTCTCTCCATACTCCCTGATCCCTTTAGCCACAAGGGCCACATTTAACTTCCTCTTAAATATAGCCAATGAACTGGCCTCAACTACCTTCTGTGGCAGAGAGTTCCACAGATTCACCACTCTCTGTGTGAAAAATGTTTTTCTCATCTCGGACCTAAAAGACTTCCCCCTTATCCTTAAACTGTGACCCCGTGTTCTGGACTTCCCCAACATCGGGAACGATCTTCCTGCATCTAGCCTGTCCAACCCCTTAAGCATTTTGTAAGTCTCTACAAGATCCCCCCTCGATCTTCTAAATTCCACTAACGACGATTTACAATTTTACCGAAGCCAATTAACCTATAAACCTGTACGTCTTTGGGATCGCAGGGAGAATGTACAAACTGCCGACATGAAGCACCTGTAGTCAGGATCGAACCCCGGGCCCCTGGTGCTTGCAGTGAGGCAGCCACTACCGCTGCGCCACTACGCTGCCCCCCTTTCCCACAAATGTTGCCGTCGGGTATTGGAGACATTGTCAGCGCCCGGGGTGCAGTGGGATAGTCTCATCCTGGGAGAGTGGCCTCTGTGACCATCCTCTCTCCGTTGCCAGACCTTTGCCCAACCAAACCATCGACACAGCGGCACAGCGGTAGAGTTGCTGCCTCACAGCGCCAGAGACCCGGGTTCGATCCTGACTCGGGGTGCTGTCTGTACGGAGTTTGCACGTTCTCCGCGTGAACCCACGAGGGCTTTCCCTGGGAGTTTCGGCTTCCTCTCGCATTCCAAAGATGTACAGGTTTGGAGGTGAATTGGCTTAGTAAAATTATAATTTGTCCCTAGTGTGTATAGAATAGTTTTAACGTACAGGGATCGCTGGTCGGCATGGACTCGGTGGGCCGAAGGGCCTGTTTCTGCGCTGCATCTCTAAACTAAACTTAACAAACCATTCTTGTGAAAGGAGGGGAGAATGTAGCTGCCCTATCTAAAGCCAACTCTTTAAGACGTAGATGCAAGGACACCCTTTGTAGATTTCCAAATGCCAGCGCCATCCGTGTGAAATATCACATTCCCTATCAGAAATTGCCAAAGCCCCACTCCTGGGGTTGAGAAACACTTAAGGACGTGGTCCGCCTTCCAACTTAAGACATGTTTTACTCAATGAATGAAAGCTAAACAATGCGACATGGTGGGGGGCATCTGTTTTAGTTTCGTTTGGATTGGAGATACAACGCACAAACAGGCCCTTTGGCCCATCGAGTCCGTGGCGACCAGCGATCCCCGCACACTAACACTACCCTGCACACACTGGGGACAATTTTACATTCATCCCAAACCAATTGACCTACAAACCTGTCCGTCTTGTGCTGAATGGTACATAGACGGTTAATTGTCGCACGCACACACACACACACACAAACACCCAATTATCACTTCCAGGGCAGCTAAAGGCCATTTCAAAATGTGTGCCCATGACATAATGGTGTTTGTTGTAAATATTTTAGCGTAAGGTAGCACTGAGCGGAGAAAGTCGGCAATCTAAGCCTGGAATAATTTATTAAGATCCAAGATGAAACAATTATATGGAAAGGACTAAAAAAGAGAAAGGGGAAAAAAAAACTCTGAAGGAACTGCATACATGATTGCAATGTTGATTAAATCCCACTGGATCTAATGAGTTGATTTTCTGCTGTTAATATTGCATCTGCTGATGATGAATTCGTTAGGATAATGGAACGGAGCTAAAATATAAATGAGTTACTGTCAAGAAACAGATTTTTGTAATTTAAGCAGTGACATTTTTGAAGGTCTGTGGCAGCACTTTGCAGTTTTCTATTAGAACATTTAAAATCGGGTATTTTGTATAATGAAAACATTTTTATATAAATCCAATGCCTGACTTAGCATTTTAACTTAATTTTAATTAGTTCAGATTATGGTTATTTATTAATGGGGCAATATTGTGCAGGAGCCTAAATATGAGCCACCGTAGCGCTGTGAATGAGTTAAATGACTCCCCCCGTCCACTTAAAGCACTTTCAAAGAGGATGCGTTTGAATGACTTTGCCTTGCAAAGCCCCCAAAATATCATTGCACTCTTCATTATCTTATATCATGTTCCTGGCATCAGTTTAATCTATACCCTTCCCAAATACCAGCAACTCTTCAGTCTTATATTATTTTTAAACATTATCTTCCTCCAGATGCAGGGACAGTTTCTTCCCAGCTGTTATCAGGCAACTGAACCATCCCACCACAACCCGAGAGCGTTGCTGGACTACTATCCACCTCATTGGTGACCCTCGGACTATCCCTGATCGGACTTTGCTGGCTTGACCTTGCACCAAACGTTGTTCCCTCATCGTGTATCTGTACATGTATCTATAATGGCTCGACTGTAATCATCTATTGTCCTTCTGCTGACTGGGTAGCCCGCAACCACAGCTTTCCACTGTACCTCGGTACCCGAGACAATAAACTACACTGAACTGAGACGGAACTTGTGCCCAATACCTCTCATTCTGAGCTCTAATCCACCCATTAGTTTGTGAGGCTTGGAGTTCGGCAACTCGTGTTGGGTTCATGCAGCGTTTCGTTGGTTCGGCCCATGTGTTATCCTGGACAATTCCACTGGGTAGTCTGTGTAGATTCGTGCAACTTTTAATAAGCCAGTCCGTGCAATTAAATCAAACTTTGCTTTGCTGAGTCCACGTAATGTTTCCGTGGCTCAGTCCTTGCAGTTTCTTGTAAATTTGCTCTGGTGAGGGCGTGTGGTTTGATCTGGACTCACCGGGATCAAATCCATGCAGTTTGATATAATGCCTCGCCGGCCACCCCTTCTTCAGACTAGCCTGGGGAAGGGCCTGTATCTCTCGTCTCCCTCTCCCCCGACTAGTCTGAAGAAGGGTCTCGACCCGAAACGTCACCTATTCCGTCTCCCCAGAGATGCTGCCTGTCCCACTGATGCTGACTCGCACCGTGAGACAGGGGTTTAACTTCAGCATTATGTGTCTATCTTCTATGATCTTCTGAAGTGGAACTAATGTATACAGTGATCATGGTCGGCATGGGCAAGATGGAGCCCAATTCTGTGCTCCTGTATGTCGCTGTAACATTAAACTGGTCAGGCTTTGAGTATTGGTCCAATGTAACGTTACCCTGGGCAGCTCAGATGGTTTGAAGTGATCTTTCACCGGGGCCGGTCGTGCTGTTGCACGCAGCGCTGCACTGGTCAGCTGTTAACGTCTCCTGCAATGCTCCCCGTGCCAGTGCATGCGATGCATGTGCATGCGGCATTCCAGCGGCCAGCCTGACCAGTGAGTGGCATGTACCCCCCAATGCTGCCCACACCCGCCAGACTCACGTTACATTCCTCCTGCACCTTCACCTAACTTCCCACTGCTGGGTCCCTGGAGCTGAGCTCAACGCTGGCAAACCGGGCCGTCTCTTGCTGTGTGGGGCGTTCCGGCGCTCCATTTAAACGTCCAGGTTCACTGGAAAACATTATAGTACCGTGTAGTGTAGCATTTGTTTTTTAAAAGTGAATTAAATGCGTGTGAGGATATTAATAGAGAATAACATCCAATAGCCTGGAAGACCAACGAGTCCAAGACCACCACCAGTGACCCAGGACCTCATTTACTCCACCCCCCTCCCCCCCATTTGAACTTACTGGCCCCCGTGTTCCCACGCTGCTTTTGAAACAGAGATAGACAGATTCTTGATCAGTGCGGGTGTCAGACTGTGGGGAGAAGACAGGAACATGGGATTAGGAGGGAGAGATAGATCAGATATGATTGAATGGCAGAGTAGACTTGATGGCTTATGGACATAAGCAAAGGTCAGTCGACTCAGTTTCTGTGAGGTTCCCGGTCAACACATCCAGATTAGTGTAACATCGCTGTGGGTCACTGCACTGGTGAATGTAATATTAAACCAATTCACTCCAAAGTCATCACTCTAAGGTTTTGCTCCAAAGACGTACAGCTTTGTAGGTTCATTGGCTGGTATAAGTGTAAAGAATAAAAAGTAAATTGTCCCTAGTGTGTGTAGGGTTGGGGTTAGTGTGCAGGGATCGATCGCTGGTCAGTGCAGACTAGATGGGCCAAAGGGCCTGTTTCCTCGCTGTATCTCTGAACTAAACTAAAATAATGCTTCTGCAGTTGGTCTGTAGAATTGTGTTGAAGTTTTCACTGATTAGTCTGCAGTAAAACAATGCTCATTCACCATTTGGCTTCCTTCCATCTCACTGGGGCCTGGTTCCTCAGCTCCGTTTCAATTCACCGACAATGGGTGCTGTCTGTACGGAGTTTGTACGTTCTCCCCTTGACCTGTGTGGGTTTTCTCTGAGATCTTCGGTTTCCTCCCGCAGTCCAAAAGCATACAGGGGTTGTAGGCTAATTAGCTTGGTATAATTGTGAATTGTCCCCAGTGTGTGTAGGATGGTGTCAGTGTGCGGGGGTCGCTGGTTGGTGCAGGCTCGGTGGGCCAAAGGGCCTGTTTCTGTGCTGTATCTCTAAATTAAATGAAACACTGGGGCCCTGGTTCCTGCACCCCCTTCAATTCACTGCCCCCCCCCCCCCCCACTCTGTTTCAAATCCCCGAGGTCCCAGTTCCCGCGCTCCCTTCCAACTCTCTCTGTGTTCCCCTCAAACTGACCCAGGACCTCATTTCCCTCCCTTCCCCCCTCTCTTTAAACTCACCGGGCCGCTGCTTCCCACGCTCTTTTGAAACTGGCCATTGCCCTGCATCCCGCGTTCCATTCATACTAACTAGGTTCACTGGAATTACATTAAATTATAATACTGTGTGATGGTAGAAACAGAGTGAATAAAAAATGTGTTGGGATATTGGTAGGAAGAACATCCAATGGCCTGGGACAATCTGCCAGTCCAAAGATCTGATATTGCCAAATGCACAGAGTTGGGTTGGATCCACACACATTGGAAACCCTCGGACGATCTTTGATCGGACTTTACTGGCTTTATCTTGGACTAAATATTATTCACGTTGTCATGTATCTGTACACTGTGGGTGGCTCGATTGTAATCATGTATTCGCTTTCCGTATTGAGGTAAAGTTTGTCACTGTACCTCAGTACACGTGACACTAAACTAAACTCAAGGAACTGCAGGTGCCATTTTTGCAAACAAGAGACAAAGTTCTGGAGTAATTCTGTGGGGTGAGGGGGGGGGCGGTGGTGGGGGCAGGCAGCGCCTCTGGAGAACATGGATGGGCGACGTTTTGGGCCGGGTCTGAAGAAGGGAACCCAATCCCAAATGTGGCCTATCCATGTTCTCCAGTGATGATGCCTGAGCCGCTGAGATACTCCAGCGCTCTTGTGTCAGGAAGACTGCAGGAAGATTGTTCCTGATGTTGGGGAAGTCCAGGACAAGGGGTCACAGCTTAAGGATAAGGGGGAAATCCTTTAGGACCGAGATGAGAAGGAATTTTTTCACACAGAAGGTGGTGGGTCTCTGGAACTCTCTGCCACAGAGGGTAGTTGAGGCCAGTTCATTGGCTATATTTAAGAGGGAGTTAGATGTGGCCCTTGTGGCTAAGGGGATCAGAGGGTATGGAGAGAAGGCATGTACGGGATACTGAGTTGGATGATCAGCCATGATCATATTGAATGGCGGTGCAGGCTCGAAGGGCCGAATGGCCTACTCCTGCACCTAATTTCTATGTTTCTATGTTTGTGTCTTGTGTTGGATCGAGTCTTACTTAGCAATCTCGAACTGTTGAACAATGGTCTAAGTATGGAAATAGTTTGTTCAGATCATGGAACTCAGATCAGAGTTGGTGAAGGGTCTTGACCCAAAATGCCGACCATCCCTCCCCTTCACACATACTGCCTGACCCACCGAGTTCCCCCATCATTCTGTTTGGTTGTTGCACCGCCCTCTCAGTTTTGTTACAATAACAACAACTTGTGTGACTATAGTATCTTTACTGTGTGGGAATGCCCCCAGGCACTTCAGAGGACTGCGAGCAAATACTATCTGACAATGTGGTGGAGGAGAAGATGCGAAGGCTGATAGCCATAGGAGATGTCCTGATGAGGATAAGAGAGGCGGAGAGACTTGGGAAGAGATCTTCACACAGCTGAAGACAGGCAGCCTCTGGTAGACGAGGGACGACCAAAAGGCCAGACCTGGGTGCGTGAGGACGTGCGGCGATGGGCAAAATCCCCCGCGCCCCCTAAAAAAAAAAAAATCCGAAACAAAAGCCTATATTTACAACTTCGTTTATTTGTCCAACAATTGCTGTCAACGCTGGAGAATCTGCACTTCCATCCGTATTCCTTTCAGAATTAACACTCTGCAGTCAAACTGGGCGCAGGTTTCGTTTAGGAAGGAACTGCAGATGCTGGTTTAAACCAAAGATAGACACAAAAAGCTGGAGTAACTCAGCGGGGCAGGCAGCATCTCTGGAGAAAAGGAATAGGTGTCATTTCGGGTCGAGACCCTTTGGGTCTCGACCCGAAATGTCACCTATTCCTTTTAAGTTCAGGGGAAAGGGAAATGAGGGATATTGTTATTCCTATTCACTATTCCTCTTATCCAGAGATGCTGTCTGACCCACAGAGTTATTCCAGCTTTTTGTGTCGATCACAAAGTTAGTTTAGTTTAGTTCAGTTTTGTGTAATGTAGTGTAGTGTAGTTTAGTTCACTTTCGAGATACAGTGTGTAAACAAGCCCTTAGACCCCCCCGGGTCCACACCGACCATCGATCACCTGTTCACTCGTTCTATCCTACACACCAGGGACAATTTGCAGGATCCAATTAACCCACAAACCCGCGCGTCTTCGGAGCGTGGATGAAACCGGAGATCCCGGAGAAAACCCACGCGGTTTCGGGGAGAACGTGCAAACTCCGCGCAGACAGCACCCGCGGTCAGGATCGAAGCCGGGTCTCTGGCGCTGTGAGGCAGCAACTCTACCGCCGCCCACAGACAGCTGACCAATTCCGGCGCTCTCTGAGATGTGACGCATGTGACTACAGAGACCTGGTGGTCAGGAACGAGTGTTAATGGAGAAAGTGCTGGAGTAACTCAGCGGGTCAGGCAGCATCTCTGGAGGACTTGGAGAGGCGGCGTTTTGGGTCGGGACCCTGCTTGAGACTGATGAGGGCTTTAATTTCAATGAGTCACTATGACTTTGAATATGCAAATGTTGTTATTGCTAATAATTCCGATTAAGCTGTGCCTCCCAGTGACTGAAACATAATTTATCTAAACGAAAACCAACAAAAAAAACTGTACGGAACTTCCCCCTGCAACGGAACCAGAAATAAAAGCTCCCTCTCAGAGCACGAGATGAGATTCGTAAAATTCACATAGGTGATTGCAAAACTACAATTGCCATTAAAGGTCCAGTAATTCTGCTTATTTGGTCTTTTCCGCACCAGCTTTGCAATTCTCAACCTCTCTGGATCTGTCCCTTAATACAAGAAGTTTGATCATCGTTCTGTGAACTGTTTCGACAGAAAGTCCTTCAGATGTTCTTCCTTACCCTTGAAAACGTCTGATCAATAAGAAATAAATTGTACTAATTTAGCACCTTAAACGTAGAAAACATCACAGACAATACAACAGTGAGCCAAAGAGGGAGCTGGGAACTGGGAGGGTGAAGGGGGGGGAGGAGCAGGTTTCTGTGAAGAATTTCCATGGGACCTTCAGGTTGAGGCAGGCAGGAGGGGGGATTGGTGGAAGAGGGTATTTAGAGATGCAGTACGTAAACAGGCCCTTCGGCCCACCGGGTCCATCGATACCCCATTCACACTAGTTCCATGCTATCTCACTTACGAATCCACTCCTTATACATGAGGGTGCAATTTTACAGCAGGCCAATTAACCTACAAACCCGCGCGTCTTTGGGGTGAGGGAGGGAACCGGAACGCCTGGGAGGAACCCCACGCGGCCACAGAGAGAACGTGCAAACTCCACACAGTCAACACCCAAGGTCAGGATTGAACCCAGGCCTCTGGCTCTGAGCGGAGCAGCTCTACCCGCTGCGCTACCAGTAAGGGAGTCCAGAGGTTATGGGACGAAGGCAGGAGAATGGGGTCGGAGGGGAAAATTGATCAAAATAGATTGAATGGTGGAGCAGACTCGATGGGCCGAATGACCTAATTCTGCTGTTAAAGAAAGGAACTGCAGATGCTGGAAAATCGAGGGTACAGAAAATGCTGGAGAAACTCAGCGGGTGCAGCAGAATCTATGGAGCAAAGGATATGGGCAACATTTCGGGCCGAAACCCTTAGGGATTACAGAGTTTGGGATTACAGAAATAGGCAATGTTTCGGGCCGAAACCCTTAGGGATTGCAGAGTTTGGGATTACAGAAATAGGCAACGTTGCCTATTTCCTTCGCTAAGGAGACTTCGCAAACTCGTGGAGTTTGCACGTCCAACATAGGCTTAGCGATTGCGACATTGAGTCGCCCAGAATAGGCACAACAGGCCCTTCAACTCCACACTGACCATCAAGAATCCCGCGACACTAATCCCACAGGGCCTGTCTCTAAACGCCAACCTAAACTAAAGCTTTAAACTCGTGTGAACGGGTGATCGCTGGTCTCCGTGGACTCGGTGGGCCGACAGGGGCCTGTTTCTCTAAAACCATAACGAAACAAAAACTAACCAGGACGTGGAACGGTAGTATATATGTATATATATATATATATAGTGTTAAAGAAGGAACTGCAGATGCTGGAGAATCGAGGGTTACACAAAAAGCTGGAGAAACTCAGCGGGTGCAGCAGCATCTAAGGAGCGAAGGAGATAGGCGACGTTTCGGGTCGAGGCCCTTCTTCGAGACCAGTCGCCTATCTCCTTCGCTCCTTAGATGCTGCTGCAACCGCTGAGTTTCTCCAGCTTTTTGTGTAACCCTATATATATATATATATATATATATATATCGGCTGTAAAATAAGATAAAAGCTATGATGATTTGCAAAACCAAGGAGATGCTATCACAATAGGTATTCACATGCTTTAACTCACATTGTGCTGACCGGCATATGAAAGGAAGAATGTGCCACTCTGTGTGGAATATAATCAACTCTGGAGTTTACATAACCAGTGCCTACCTCCCCATCTCTCGCCACTTTATCATCTTCTCCAGGGCCATTGTTGTCAACTTTCATGGCTGGTCTGACCTTTTGCCGAGGGGAGCAACATTGTGTTGCTCTCCCCCGTCCATCCCAACCCTTGGCATTTCCACGGAAACTGTCTGGTTAAGCCTTAACCCCGGCTTTTCTTTCCCGGTGTCACTTTCTTGTCTTTTAACATGGTTTTGCTTAAAAGTTCTTTAATCAATCAAGGACGAGCCAGAAAATGGGCTTTGTCATGGTCGGATGGTGGGTCGTGCGACAATCACACGGCACCGTGACAGCCCCTCAAAGGGAAAAAAGGAATATTTTTGGGGGAAATGGTCGGTTTCCATGGAGCTGCCACTTGTTCACATCAGCAGCCACTCTCGAGCAACGGCATGGGCCCAGCTTTCAAAAGGCAGCGAAAAAAAACTCGGGGGCAGGAGGCAGAGACGGCCTCCAAAGGCAGCTGCCCTGGTATCTCTGCTGTCAGCTCTCGGTGAGAGCAAGAATGGGCGGCCATTTAAACAGCAAAGAGGTCCTGCTAGGTGGCTGTCAAAATATGCATAATCCGCAGTATTTAATAAATGTTCAATTTTTCATCCTGGCTTCACTATTTCAAAAGTTTCCACGAGAGGAACACACATCACTTGACAGAGCAGAACAGAGGAAAACCATTCACTTATCGCTTCTGGTAGTATGTCCATTGTTTTCTAATGGTTAATTATAAGTGCTTGATGGTTCGGCTTGGCTCCGGGGCCAATAAGTTGCTACATGCAAAGCATTTTTAATAGGAGGAAAAAGATTCGGGTTGGGGAGGGAGGGGGTTGGTTTGTATTTTTTTGGAAAATATTTTTTATTCTCTCTGGGCAATTCCAAGATTGCGTGTTCCTTACCCTCTGCGAAAGTATGTGAGGATGGTTTTGCAGGGATGGAGATGTAATGTTGATGAGAATTGTCGCTTGCTTCCATTATAGAAACTCGCAGACGATTCCTCCTGTAAATTTGTTTGCAGTGTGCTAAATGAATGATGATTTTTATAAACAGGCTTGCAGGAAAGATTCAGCGATTTGAGCTCCTCGTGTAATCCATCCCTCATTGGGCTGCAGTTCTTTGGAGTTTAAGAATTCCGGCACAATGGCGCAGCGGTAGAGTTGCTGCCTCACAGCGCGAGAGTCCCCGGTTCAATCCTGACTACCGGTGCTGTCTGTACGGAGTTTGTACATTCCTCCTGTGGCTGAGTGGGTTTTCTCCGGGTGCTCCGGTTTCCTCCCACACTAAGGGTTTGCAGGTTACTTGGCTTCAGAAAAATTGTAGATTATTCCTAGTGTGTGTAGGATAGCATTAGTGTGCAGGCTGATTGCTGGTGAGCACGGACTCGATGGGCCGAACAGCCTGCTTCCCTGCTGTATCTCCAAAGTCTAGAGTAAAATGTAATTATGGATCCTATTCTAGTTGCATTCTACACCGAGATATTGCAGCTGATCAGTAGGCTGGTGTAGGGGACCACAGTCACACGAGGGTTCCTGGTGTTAGCTCAGCACACATCCAACATAGTCAGAGTATGGCCACAGCATTAAGGTATCACACCATCTCCTCTTCAGTCTGTAGCCCATCAACCTCCCACCTCCCAACCCTGTGCATTGCCATGGGGACAAAGGTGGGTGGTCTGTGGGGGGGGGGGGGAGGGAGGGGGTGGGGAGGGAGGGGTGGGTGGAGGGGGGGGGAGCTTTGGCTTAAAACGAGTGAACTAATATGTTTGGCTTAAAGCTACCATTTCATAGAGAATGTGTTTTCCGTTTAGTGTGGCAATGCCGTGCCAGATGTAGGGCTATTGAGACTTATCCCACGGCCTTGGTGCTCACGGCTTAGCCGGGGGGGGGCGGGGGGGGGGGGAGAGGGGGGGAATCACGGTGGCGCAGCGATAGATTTGCCGCCTTACAGCGCCAGAGACCCCGGTTCGATCCTGACTTCAGGTGTTGCCTGGACAGTGTTTGTACGTTCTCCCCCGTGCCCGCGTGGGTTTTCTCTGGGCGCTCCGGTTTCCTCCCACACTCCAAAGATGTGCGGGTGTGTAGGCCAATTGGCTTCAGTAAAACTCGAACATTATCCCTAGTGTGTGTAGGATAGTGTTAGTGTATGGGGGTGATTGCTGGTCGGCACGAACTCGGTGGGCCGAAGGGCCTGTTTCCGCGCTGTATCTCTAAAACCTAAAGTCTATAGACTCCTCTAATACTCATCCAGATTCTTCTTAAAATCATTGAGGGTTTTCATCTCTGTCTCCCTCTCTCAGGCCGTGACCTCTAATCACTCGAACTGTAAATTCACCCACTGAGAAATTTTGTTTAAGAAGGAACTGCAGATGCTGGAAAATCGAAGGGACACAAAAATGCTGGAGAAACTCAGCAGTTGGGCAGCATCTATAGAGCAAAGGAAATAGGCGACGTTTTGGGCCGAGACCCTTCTTCAGACCCGAAAGACCAAAACGCTGTCTATCTCCTTCGCTCCATCGATGCTGCCTCACCCGCTGAGTTTCTCCAGCATTTTTGTCTACCAACTGAGAAATGTTCCTCACTTTTGTTTAATTAACCAGATTTGCAGATGGGATCAGTTTAACTTGGCTCCATATCCTCCGGAGATTCTGTCTGACCTGCTGAGTTTCTCCAGCACTGTTTTTTTTAATAGATTTCTCAATACTGGAAGAATGAAGGAACATGAGGATAGTGCGAGAGAATGTGATCAAAGTGGAAAACCAAACATGGTCTTGGTGTGTGGCAGAGCGAGCTAGAGATAGACCAGCACATGCATTGTGGGCCGAAGGGCTGTACTGTTCTATGTTCGACGTGGTTCAATGTTCTAGCAACCCGAACAGCCCTAAAAACCAAGCCTGACGTTTTAATTTATTTCCAAACTGCACACAGAGTCAATGCACACTCGGGGGTTTTTACCCATTTGGTACTTTTAGCAATAGTTGGCATTAAACTTCTGATGATTTTCCCTGCAGGAAGTTATTTGACATTCCTTGATATGATTAGGTCTCGGAGTTCTTACTAGACTTCATGTCAGTTTTGACTTAATGAAGTGGAACTGAGAAGGGAATTCAGTTCATTGCATTAGTCGCAAGTGGAGTCCCAGGCTGTTGGAAAACAGCAACGGTTTGGGACTGGGAAGTTACAATGAATGTCGTTATCATTCTGGTCAGCCTGTTTTTACACAAAATTAAACAAAGAACTAATTAGTGCTTCATGAATTAATAAATGCTCTGTTGCTCTGTAGGCTTTGGATTGCTAGATGGAAATAGCAAATAAATATGAAAACTGTAATAGGCAGGAAAAAGAATTTACAACCCTTTGCAACTTATCCTTCACAGTGTCACCACTTTCAGTGCATTTAGCTCCTTTTAATCTGCACAGGATAACATCTCTCCTTCAAGTCTACTTATCGGACTTAACCCTTTCAGGACAATGCCTGCTTTTGTACGCCGCTGTTTCCTTAAAATATGTGCAGTCAGATCTCATCAATAGAAACCCCTGTAATATACAGAATAACAAGCAATCATTTGTTTCCCTTTCTCACTGAGTGCGGACTCAGGGTGGCACGGCGTTTGTTTTAATGAGTAATATGGAGTTCCGTTGAACCTGACTGTATATTAATGAGAACTGACTGAAATAAAGTTGGTAATATTTACATTTTTTAATTTGAATGGATCATCTCTAGTGTAAAAATGTTCTCATGTTTTTGCCGCCTTATATAGACCAGAGATACATTCGAGTCGTGCCAGCACTGGGGGGGGTTTGAGGGTAAACATTTAATAATGAAATATTGTTTGTATATCTTGTGTCTACTGTGCAGGAATAATATTGTTTTGGAACATTAGGATATTAATTGGAGTGATGCTTCTGTGCATCATCCGCTTTTTAATAACCGACTCCCTTTACTATTGGCCTTTACTGCAACGAGGTTGGTATGCAAGGACTGGGAAGTCTTGTGGCAGCTGTTCAAGGCTTTGGTGAGACCACCTTTGGCATGCAGTGTGCCATTTTGTTGTCCATACCTCAGGAAATCACATTAGAGCTGGTTTACCGGATTGACTGCTCGGATGCAGCTGTTGCCACGTGCGGAGGGTTTGAGTAAGTTCAGTTTAGTTTAATTTAGTTTAATTTAAGCTAGCTTAGTTTAGAGACACCGCGTGGAAACAGGCCCTTCGGCCCACCGAGTCCATGCCGACCACCGATCAACCGTTCACACGAGTTCTATCCTAAACACACAATAGGGCCAATTTACAGAAGCCAATTGACCAACAAACCCACAAGTCTTCAGACAGCGCCTGTAGTCAGGATCGAACCCAGATCTCTGCCGCTGCGCCACTTTGGAGGTGTGAAGATTGGGAGGTGACCTTGCTGAAGGGGCACATGACTGAGAGGGTTTAGTGCGGCACTGCTGAGGCCGTCGGGACTCAACGCCGTACAGCAAAGGAAACAGCCCATTCGGCCCATCGAGTCCATGGTGACCATCAAGCACCCGCTTATGCTAGCCCTATGCTAATCCCATCTTATTCTCCCCATATTCCTGACATCTCCCCCAGATTCTACCAGTCACCTACAATCTACATTGGCCGATTAACTCGCCAACCCGCCCGCGCATCTTTAGAAGGTGGGAGGAAAACACTAATGTAGTCTGGCTCAAAGGGCCGAATGGTCTCCTCCTGCACCTATTTTCTATTTTCTATGTTTCTATGAGATTGCCGGACTGCACACAAACAGTACCGAAGGCCAGGGCTGAACCTGGGTCACTGGAGATCTATGAGCTGTGCGAGCAGGTTGCCCTTAAAGTGACAGAGACGTTGTTGAGTTCTGGGTTCCGCACTTCAGTAAAGTCCTCACAGAGAATGCAGCGTCGCTGTGCCAGCATGGGTCCAGGAACGTATCTGGATAGGCAGGAAAAGTAGCCATGTTCCCTTTGGAGCAGAGTCACAGAGTCATACAGCACCCAAACCGGCCCTTCGGCCCTACCTGCCCATGCTAACCCAGATAGTGTGGCACAGTGGCACAGCCGGAGAGTTGCTGCCTTACAGGACCAGAGTCCCGGGTTCGATCCTGACTACGGGTGCTGTCTGTGGAGAGTTTGTACATTCGCCTCGGGTGATCCGGTTTGCTCCCAGATTCCATAAGGTTAGTAGGTTGAATGGCTTCTGTGAATGGTCCCTAGGGTGTGGAGGACAGAACTAGTGTACGGGCGATCGCTGGTCAGTGCGGACTCGGTGGGCTGAAGGTCCTGTTTCCGCACTGCATCCCTGAACTAAACTAAACTAAACCAAACTAAACTAAACGCATCCAACTTGAAGGCTAGCTCAACGAGCCATAGAGTCCCCATCTGCAGTGAAACCATCCTATAATCCTCTGTAACTCGTATATAGATCAAGACACTGGCAACCTGGTCTAAACAGCCAACAGATATGTGTCACTATGCCGTTGTGGTCGGGCAATGGAAGGAAAACCGTAGCCAATCCATTTCTATCCTCACTTGACACATATATTTGAAGGCCTGCATTTCTGTAGTACCCAGCACATCCTTTTCAGGATATCCTAATAAACTTCACAACCAATAAAGCAGTTGATATTAAAATGCAGCAAATGTGACAACCAAGTCGCCCATAGCAACTTCCCACACAGGACAAGGTGACCTTGGTCGAAGGTCAAATATATTGACCTGATCATGTACCAAAATAACATGGGATCTGTTACATCTGCCTGGGATGGCAGTGCCCCGTTGGGATGGGAGCTCCCGTCAATAGATCGTTAATGTCAGCCTCTGAGGCAGGTACTTTCATAACGTTTATTAAAACGGACAGTGTCGTGGCGCAGCGGTAGAGTTGCTGCCTGGCAGCGCTTGTAGCACAGATGACCCGGGTTCAATCCCGACTATGGGTGCTGTCTGTACGGAGTCTTTACGTTCTCCCTGTGACCGCGTGGGTTTTCTCCGAGATCTCTGGCTTCGTCCCGCACTTCAAAAGTTTGTACGTTATTTGGCTTGATATAAGTGTAAATTGTCCCTAGTGTGTGTAGGATAGTGTTAATATGCGGGGGTCGCTGGTCGGTACGGACTCGGTGGGCCAAAGGGCCTGTTTCCATGCAGTATCTGTCAACTAAACTCAATTTAAAAGACACTTGGGCAGGTATATGGACCAGAAGGCACAGGTTTAACGTGAGAGGGGTGAAGGGTATATGGAATGAGCTACCGGAGGAGGAACTATAATAACATTTAATAGACACCTGGACAGGTACATGGATAGGAAATGTTTACAGGGATATGGGCCAAATGCAGGCAGGTGGGACTGGGCAGGCAAGTAGATGAGGTGTGTTGGTCAGCATGAGTAAGTTGGGCCAAACGGCCTGTTACTCTAGTACTAAGATAGACATAAAGTGCTGGAGGAACTCAGCGGGTCAGGCATCATCTCTGGAGAAAAAGGTGACGTTTCGGGTCGGGACCCTCCTTCAGACCCCCGCTTCAGGTCTAACATCGGTAGTGGGGAAACTGCTAGAGTCAGTTATTAAAGATGGGATAGCAATACATTTGGAAAGTGGTGAAATCATTGGACAAAGTCAGCATGGATTTATGAAAGGTAAATCATGTCTGACGAATCTTATAGAATTTTTCGAGGATGTAACTAGCAGAGTTGATAAGGGAGAACCAGTGGGTGTGTTATATCTGGACTTTCAGAAGGCTTTCGACAAGGTCCCACATAAGAGATTAGTATACAAACTTAAAGCACACGGTATTGGGGGTTCAGTATTGATGTAGGTAGGGAACTGGCTGGCAGACAGGAAGCAAAGGGTAGGAGTAAACGGGTCCTTTTCAGAATGGCAGGCAGTGACTAGTGGGGTACCGCAAGGCTCAGTGCTGGAACCCCAGCTATTTACAATATATATTAATGATTAGGACGAGGGAATTGAATGCAACATCTCCAAGTTTGCGGATTACATTAAGCTGGGGGGTAGTGTTAGGTGTGAGGAGGATGCTAGGAGGCTGCAAGGTGACTTGGATGGGCAAATGCATGGCAGATGCAGTATAATGTGGATAAATGTGAGGTTATCCACTTTGGTGGCAAAAACAGGAGGGTAGACTATTATCTTAATGGTGGCAAATTAGGAAAAGGGGAGATGCAACGAGACCTGGGTGTCATGGTACACCAATCATTGAAAGTAGGCATGCAGGTGCAGCAGGCAGTGAAGAAAGCAAATGGTATGTTGGAATTCATAGCGAAAGGATTTGAATATAGGAGCAGGGAGGTTCTACTGCAGTTGTACAGGGTTTTGGTGAGACCACACCTGGAGTATTGCGTACAGTTTTGGTCTCCAAATCTGAGAAAATACATTCTTGCCATAGAGGGTGTACAGAGACGGTTCACCAGACTGATTCCTGGGATGTCAGGATCTTCACATGAGGAAAGACTGGATAGACTCGGCTTGTACTCGCTAGAATTTAGAAGACTGAGGGGGGATCTTATAGAAACTTACAAAATTCTTAAGGGGTTGGATAAGCTAGATACAGGAAGATTGTTCCCGATGTTGGGGAGGTCCAGAACAAGGGGTCACAGTCTAAGGATAAGGGGGAATTCCTTTCGGACCAGGATGAGGAAAACATTTTTCACACAGAGAGTGGTGAATCTGTGGAATTATCTGCCACAGAAGGTAGTTGAAGCCAGTTCATTGGTTGTATTTAAGAGGGAGTTAGATGTGGCCCTTGTGGCTAAACGGATCAGGGGGAATGGAGAGAAGGCAGGTACAGGATGCTGAGTTGGATGATCAGCCATGATCATATTGAATGGCGGTGCAGGCTCGAAGGGCCGAATGGCCTACTCCTGCTATGTTTCTATGTTTCAGTCTGAAGGTCATGACCCAAAACGACACGCATCCTTTTTCTCCAGAGGTGATGCCTGACCCGCTGAGTTACTCCAGCACTTTGCGTCTATCTTTGCTGTAATCCAGCATCTGCAGTTCCTTCCTACACAGTATGACTTGTCCAGCAACATCACCACTACGATAGCCATTGCCCTTGCAAAGGGCTTCTTGAGCTGTGCACTTGCTCACTGCAACAGGCCTGTGATTTGGAAGCTGGCACACAGGCACAATGCTCATCAAATCTTTTGAATAACATGCAGTTGTCAATGTAATTCTGGAGGATTAGCGCAGAATGGGACAAGGCCGCGTCTCCCACTCAGTGCCGTCAGCTGCAGCGGTGCAGACCGACGTGTCCCCTGGGGCAGCCGTTCCGTGGGGCACTGCCCGCCCCTCTCACCACCCCTCTCTGCAGGGCTCATACCTCGTGCATGGGCAGGGCGTGCTGCCACCCTGGGAAGGCAGGCACTGCCTCAGGATGACAGCTTCGACACTGCCCAGTTGCAACGCTGCCTGTCCCGGTGTGTTGTGTCCCCCGTCCCCCCCCCGGGTCACAGACAAAGCTGCCCGTTGATTGTGGGTGGTCAGGTGTCATCTCCACTGCCCTCGATCTGTGGGGTTGTTCAGTTTCAGCGGTGAGACCCGAATTCACTTTGTCCCATCGACAACGTTTAGTTTTTGGAGACACAGCGTGGAAACAGGCGACCAGCGATCACCCCGTACACTCGCACTATCCAACACACCAGGGACCAGTGACAATTTTACCAAAGCCCATTAACCTACAAACCTTCGCATCTCTCTCTAGTGCGGGAGGAAACCGGAGCACCCGGAGAAAACCCACACGGTCACAGGGAGAATGGACAAACTCAGTGCAGGCAGCACCCGTAGCCAGGATGGAACCCGGGTCTCTGGCGCTGCGAGGCAGCAACTCTCCCGCTGTGCCGCCGTTATTGTGGTATTATTGTAAATTGTCCCTCGTGTGTGTAGGATAGTGTAAGTGTGCGGGGATCGCTGGTCGGCGCGGACTCGCTGGGCCGATGTGCCTGTTTCTGCGCTGCATCTCTCAACTAAACTAAATTGTCTGAATGGTCTCGACCCGAAACGTCACCCATTCCTTCTCTCCAGAGATGCTGCCTGTCCCGCTGAGTTACTCCAGCATTTTGCGTCTATCTTCGGTTTAAACCAGCATCTGCAGCTCCTTCCTAAACTAAATTAAATCAGTTTATCCCTTGAATCTATATTTTCTCCCTTGACTTTGAACACAACCCAGGTCCCGTGGCTCATTGGAGTCCATCTCCTGCCCGCCACTGTGTTCAAGGTATCATGTATCAGGGCAAAACGTCACCAAACCAGGAGGCGCCTGGGAGACTGTGAGTGTGTCGGGACTATGGTAACTTTTCATTGTTCTGGGCTTTCAATGGAGTGGAACCAGATTCATTACAATACGTTTCACTGGACTTTGTCACAGCAAGGTTGCCTCCATTTTATTAAGGCATTCACTAAAAATCTGAATTGGAGCCAACAGCACAAGACAGGCTGGCAGGAGGGAAAAAAACAAGATATTTAATCGAACGTTTATTCCTGGGCAACTGAGGGTTTTTCACTTTAACCCTTTATTGGATTGAATTTAGAGTTCTTAGTCATCGGAGCAAGCTCTGATTTGTTCTGAATCTTTCCGTACCTCTGGTTTAACTCTCCCCTGACTCAGTCTGAAGAAGGGTCTCGACCTGAGAAGTCACCTATTCCATTTCTCCAGAGGTGTTACCTGACCCGCTGAGTTACTCCAGCATCTTCTGTCTATCGGAGGCGCAAACCAGCACCTGCAGTTCCTTCCTGCAGAGGTAGAATTCGCTTGTGCGTGGAGAATAAACCCAAGTGCCTCAAGTGGGATTAAGGCACGTTGACTGATTTCCATTAATTCCCCTGTCCCCCCCCCCCCCCCCCCCAGCATCCAAGGGGTTATCTCTCATAGCTGGTCAGCTTGCAGCTTTGCAGGTTGCAGGAGAGGGGACAGAGTTGAATTCCGTTTTTTGTAACGAACAGTGATGAGAAGGAGCAGGGCGTGAAGCAGGGAGTGTGAGCATCCCGTGAATTTAGGAATGACGCGCTAACTCTTCCCGGGGCAGCGTAGCGGGCCCTCATTACCGCAGTGGCGTGTCAGCCTGGGATGGGGCAAGACTTGCAGCCACAACCTTCAGATTCAGAAGGCAGAGTTGCTGCACACATGAATGAGAGCGGAACGGTGGCACAGCGGTAGAGTTGCTGCTGCACAGACCCGGGTTCGAGCCTGACTACGGGCGCTGTCTGTACGGAGTTTGTACCTTCTCCCCCCGTGACCTGCGTGGGTTTTCTCTGGGTGCTCCGGTTTCCACCCACACTCCAAAGGCATACAGACTTGGTTACTTGGCTTGGTATTAAAAAAATATATTGTCCTCAGTATGTTTAAGGTAGAGTTAATGTGCATGGATTGCTGGTCGGCACGGACTCAGTGGGCCGAGGGCCTGTTTCCACGATGTATCTCCACATTAAACTAAACTAAACTAAGCTTGTAGCCAGAGTGCAGCACACATGAACACAAAAGGACACACCTTTAGAATGGAGAGGAGGTGGAATTTCATCAGCCAGAGGGTAGTGAATCTGTGGAAGTTGTTGCCACAGACGGTGGTGGAGGGAGACCAAGTCGCCGGGTATTTTTCAAGTGGAGATTGATAAGTGACAAAGTGCTGCATCTCTGGAGATCGGTAGGTTCTCCATTAACATGGCTGTCAAAGGTTACGGGGAAGGTTACGAAGGCAGGAGAGTGGGGTTGCGAAGGAAAAATAGATCAGCCATGATCAAATGCCGGAATGGTCAATGGGCCGAATGGCCTAATGCCCCTGTCCCACTTAGGAAAGCTGAACAAAAACCTCTGGAGACTTTGCGACCCACCCAAGGTTTCCGTGCGGTTCCCGGAGGTTTTTGTCCTCCGGCAACCACCTTCAACTAGCATCGCAACCGGCTTCGACTAAAACATTACCGATTTTTAAAACTGAAACCACTTTCGACCATTCGGGAGACTGACAAAAACCTCCGGGAACCGCACGGAAACCTTGGGTGGGGCGCAAAGTCTCCAGAGGTTTCTGTTCAGGTTTCCTAAGTGGGACAGGGGCATTACTCTACGCCTATGTTTTATGATCTCATGGTCCTATGGACTGTTGGCTGGGAACTAAGTGAGATATATGATGACACACAACTTATTTATCAACGATACTAGATTATAAACTCCCCACTCCACCCAAGTGGACTTTGTGTTTATGCTCGAAACACCTTCTCGTATCACCTTTATATCCTACCCACCAGTACCTCCTGTTTTTTTCCCATCTCCCCGGTCTTATCCAGAGTCCCCTTGGTCATAATAAGCCAAGTAAAGTGTGGCTTTGGATTTGAGCAGCGAGGCTCTTGACAATAGTCAGTGCAGCCCAGCTTTGGAAACTTCAATGGAAACAAGATTTTTCTGAAATGAGTCACTGAAAAATGTACAAAGTGTGGCCAAAACCTCAGAGTTAATGGATACAATTAGCTAAAGTACTTCTAATCCTCTTGTTCCATTATATTTATTGCTTTGGGTAGTAGCTGCCACTTGCAATGAGATACAATGGGCATCAAACAAAACAAATCGCAAGCCTTCGTTCTTGTCTCTTCACTGAGTGTGCTGGTGGTACTTGGGCCGATGGAGTTGTTCCACCAACTCCCTATGCCGTCCCTCAGAGGGGAAGTGCTAGCCAGGCTCCCCGTCACTGAATCTTCCCCCCTCCTCCGATCCCAATGGTTCTCCTCAGATAGACACAAAATGCCCGAGTCAGACTGTGTCCTCTACTCTCCCACTGGTGAAATCATCCTCTCCACATCCTCTCTATCCTTTCATTGTTCAGAATTAGGCCATTCGGCCCATCAAATCCAGTCTGCCATTCAATCATGGCTGATCGATCTTTCCATCTCAACCCCATTCTCCTGCCTTCCCCCCAGAACTCTAAACACCCACATTAATGGAGAATCTGTCTATCTCTGCCTTGAAAATATCCAATGATTTGGCCTCCACAGCCGTCTATGGCAATGAATTCCACAGATTCACCACCCTCTGACTAAAGAAATTCCTCCTCACCTCCTTTCTAAAGATGCGTCCTTTTATTCTGAGGCTGTGGCCCCCCGGATCCTAGACTCTCCCACTAGTGGAAACATCCTCTCCACATCCACTCTATCCTGGCCTTTCACTATTCAGTAAATTTGAATGACATCCCCTCCCCCCCCATCCTTATAAACTCCTGTGTCATCGTAAACTTGCTGTGTCATCATCTATTACACAATTGCCATTGTTAATACATTTACGTGACAAGCCCACAGTTTTGTAAAAGTATCGAACGAGATTCAAGACTCCCTGATTTGGCTTGGGGACAGTATTCAATTCTGGTCCCCATTCTCGTTTGAGTTTTGAATGCGATTGTCATTCCCATACCAACATTTGTCACATGAATTTGGCACCAAACTGATAACTACAAGGCTATAGTGTTCCTTCATCGACGGCCTATACTGCTGAAGATAGACATAAAGTGCTGGAGTAACTCAGAAGGTCAGGCAGCATCTCTGGAGAAAAGGAATAGGTGAATTTTCGGGTCGAGACCCTTCTTTTGATTGAGGGTGAGGGGAGAGGGACACCAGAGGTGTGAGCAGGCACAGACAAAAATCATTGGTGGCTGTGGAGGAGGTGATAATGAAGGGGTATGAACAGTGAAACTAGCAGGATGACTAGGGTGGGGGAGGGAGGGATGGAGAGAGAACTTAGTTAGATAAATCAATAACACACACCGCTGGGTTGTAAGCTGCCCAAGTGAAATATGATGTGCACATCCTCCAATTTGCTTTGGCCTTCCCTCTTGCTTGTCGCCACTTAAGGGGTGTCCGGTCCCGAGGGAATCTCCCATCCTCTTGTGGAAGGAGGAAAGCCTAGTTGGCATTTGTCCATAGCAACCGTGACCCCTTGCCCTTTGACCGTACACTGGACATGACACTGGCTCTAAGTTGGGCCGGTGTGGGACTGGCTACAGTCCATGGTCCGCAGCCAAAGTTACGTGCTAAACCTGGCACTGTCGACTCTCTGCTCCTGAACCCTGTTTATAATGTCTGGAGGTTTCCAAAAGTCTATTTCCCCGCAGCTAAAGAATTGAGGTTCACAGGAGCGCTGGGTCTATCTCCGCTGGAGAGACCCTGTTCAGACTCTGGAAACAGTCTCAGGAAGGGTCTCGACCCGAAACATCTGCAGAGACGCTGCCTGTCCCGGTGAGTTACTCCAGCGTTTTGTGTCTATCTTGGGTGTAAACCAGCTTCTGCAGTTCTAACCTACACATACTCTTGTGTAAAGTGCCGCTGTCAGTGGTAAACTATAGCCAGCAAGTAGAAGTGCTGGGTGAGTGATTCGCGTTTGATCTGCGTCGTCCCTCAGTGAAAACGCCCGAGCACACTGATTTAGGACTGAGGATCAGTCCTAACTAACGTCAGTCTTTTAGTTTAGAGATACAGCATGGAAACAGGCCCTTCGGCCCACCGGGTCCGCGCCAACCAGCCCGTATTCTGACCCTGTCCTGCACACGAGGGACATTTTACAATTATACCAAAGCCAATTAACCTACTAATCTGCATATCTTTGGAGTGTGGGAGGAAACCGGAGCATCTGAAGAAAACCCACGCAGTCACAGGAAGAACGTGCAAACTCCATGCAGACAGTACCGCTGGTCAGGATCGAACCCAGGTCTCTGGCGCTGTGAGGCCGCAGTTATGCCGTTGCGCCACCGTGCCACACAGAGACCCTGAAACTTTAAACTTCCTGAGCTCACTCACTTTGTCCAAAGAGCCTTACCTGTTGCTGTTATAACGCTGGAGAACTGGCAGCAGGTTTACACATAGCAAGTTGCCGCATAGAGTAATCTGACAAAGGGCAGGTAACTATTCAGTGATATTGAATGAGAGGCAAGTGGCAGCCAAGGATCTTCAGGATCATTTCTTCGTTCTTCCTTCAAAGAGTGCCATGGATTCAGTGCTCACCTCAGGGAACAGCCAGGGCCCTGATTCACAATATGTCCTAGAAACAGCGTGGCAGCCCCCTGTACTGCAGCTCAGTATTAGACCTCCCTCTCCCCCTCTCCCTCTCCCTCTCCCTCCCCTTCTCCCTCTCCCCCTCCCCCTCCCCATCCCCCTCCCCCTCCCCCTCTCCCTCTCCCTCCCCCTCCCCATCCCCCTCCCCCTCTCCCTCTCCCTTCCCCTCCCCATCCCCCTCTCCCTCTCCCCCCTCCCTCTCCCTCTCCCCCTCCCTCCCCTTCTCCCTCTCCCCCTCCCCCTCTCCCTCCCCATCCCCCTCTCCCTCCCCATCCCCTTCTCCCTCCCCCTCCCCCTCTCCCTCTCCCCCTTCCTCTCTCTCTCTCTCTCCCCCCTCTCTGCCCTCTTTGTCTGTGTCTGTTGCACCCCCCCTTTCTCTATTTCCCTCTCTATCTCTCTCTCCCTCTCCCTCTCTCTCACGCTCTCTCTCTCTCTCTCACCCTCTCTCACCCCCTGTCTCACACTCACTCACATGAACTCTTTCTCCTACACATGCCCTGGCCGACCCTATCCCCCTCCTTCCAAGTTGAACCAACATTTTTTTTTTTTTTCAAATTCGATTCGTTTGAACCATATCCTTAGATTGAGGATGGGATTGAGAGAGGAACACCCATTCTCTTTTTACTCTCGGCATTTGGTTCAGGCAGAGATAGATAGATTCTTCATTAGTACGGGTGTCAAGGGTTAAGGCAGGAGAATGGGGTTGAGAGGGATAGACAGATCAGCCACGGTTAAATGGCAGAGTAGACTCGATGGGCCGAATGACCTTAATTCTGCTCCCATATCGCTTATGACCATACGACTGTATGTCGCCACAGAATGCGGCCAGTTGGAAATCTGCACCTTGGGCTTTACAGTAAGTTGGTTGGGTGCAGGGCCAAGTCCTGCAAAATAGGATCTAGAGGATGGATCGTTGTGGCATGGTGGGGTGTTGGGGGCGATTGCGATCAATCTAACGCATTAACGTTCCAATAATCCCAAATCAGTTTTATATGGAACTGGTTTCTCTTTTAAATCATCAGGTTTAAAAATTCCTCCTCAGCCATTGTACTATTGTGGTCTCACTGCCACTTTTTCTCCGCTGTCTCAGAATTGTCACAGCAGAGAGATTTAGTTTACTCTTTCTCTACATTAATTTGATGAAGATCTTAACTAATGTATTCATAACTACCAGAAAGATGAATTTACTCCAATTGTAATTTATCATCTTTTGTATTATCTAGATTACGCAGAAATTTGTGATTTATTTGAATCCCACAAGTGAACAAATATTATTAACCCTTTATTTCCTTCAGCTTCTCGGTTCAGCACCATTTATATATATGATGTTGCCAAGGGTGGTTTGTTTTTGCAGGTTGTACAAGGTCCTCATTTGTGATGGGCTGTTGTTGATTCAACCTTCCACCGTGGATGTTGCGGGACAGACCTTACGCAACATCGTGCCAAACTTTATATTAAATATTTTCCTGTTTTGTTCTTCAAGACAATGGATGGTCTCAACAGAAATTTGCATTCGAAACGGACAATAGGTTATGCAACTGGGAAAGTAGCAAACCAAGAGAGTGTCGTTATCAAATGAACTCTGAGAGCATTCAATTGCTGACAACACATGGATATAAAGGGGCGCACACACATGGGGAAGTCCAGTGATATAGTGGGGTTCTCTGTTGGGTCATACAGCGCGGAAACAGGCCCTTTGGCCCAGCATGCGCTCACTGACCAACACGTCCCATCTACACTGGTCCCACCTGCCTGCGTTTGGCCCATATCCCTCCAAGCCTGTCCTATCCAATACAGGCACTGCATGGGTTTTACATGCTGCTGAAATAGGGCTAGTGTAGGCGTGGGCAAGTTGGGCCAAAGGGCCTGTTTCCACGTTGCGTGACTCCGTGACTCAACATTGCAGGAGTACCAACACTAAATTGGAGGGATCCGAGCACTAATGTATCTGTACTGTGGTGGGAACCCATAATGGGCTGGGGATCTATATTGCAACGTTGGAAGAGGTGTAGGTAAGATCTGCCAGGCTAAGGCTCAAGGCTAATGGAATCAAGAGGTATGGGGAGAAAGCTGGAACAGGGTACTGATTTTGGATGATCAGCCATGATCATATTGAATGGCGGTACTGGCTTGAAGGGCCACATGGCCTACTCCTGCACCTAATTTCTATGTTTCTATTTCTCTACTAGAGTGCATGGCTTTAAGGTGAGAGGGTCTCTGGCGCTGTAATGGGCACTGTCCCACTTAGGTGATTTTCCGGGCGACTGTCATAGTCACAGCAGGTCGCCCAAAAGCCGGCAACTCGGCTAATGGGCCTGTCCCTTAGGCGTTTTTTAGGTGACTGTTGGTGAATATGACATTGAAATTCACCAAAGTCAGCACCGGCTGGTGACAACCTACGACATCCTGGCGACAGCCTATATTAACCTGGCAACAACACATGACAGCACCTACGTCAAGCTACGCTCATTTGACGTCAAACACAAGGTCGCCACAGTGGCTGAAAATGGTTCAACACGTTGAAAATATTTCAGCGACCAGACTCTTTGGGCGACTGAGGAGGCTACTTACAACCCTACAGGCGACCATGTGGGCAACCAAGGGGCGACCGCATAGTCTCCTGTCTTGCCCTAAAAAGTGGCCCGAGTAGGACAGGCCCACCAGGCAGCAACTCTAGCGCTTGCTCCACTGTGCTGCCCAACGTGCCAACAAGATCTGTCACAATCGAGAGCGTGTAAACTTCACGGAGAGCCGCATCAATACTGTGTGAGGAATGTTTCTGGGCAGAGCTGGGTGTTTATCTTGCAAAGCTATTCAACATGATTGAGGTTCTATAACATGAGAGTAACTCTGCGGTTTATGTGAGAGAGGTTTCTGAAACCAGGCTGTTCGTGGAGATGACAGAAAATTGGATATTTTTCTGTTCAATAGAATTTTCCTCAGCAGGAGACCTTTCCTAAACACACTGATTTCTCCCGTGACCATGCACGGTGAATGACTGGAGGAGGCTGCACTGCAGAGAGCCGCACTGCTTGTAATCTGCTGGGGACTTAAAGGTCATTTATTGCAGACTAGAATATTGTAATTCACTGCTAGTTCTGGGCACTGGGAGATGTTGCTTCTGCCACTGAAGATCCCTTCATGCAGTTCCCTCCCCAACTCCCCCAGTCCCATCAACGTGTGCATCGTTCCCCAGTCCCCCCACCTCTGCCACAGATTCACTGCCGAGACCACTCTGGCCATGCCCCCCCCTCCCCCCCCCCTCCCCCACCTCTGTTTGTTTTTAATATCAAAAATAAATGTGATCAATTATTTACAATAATTATTTACAATAATTGATCACGATACGAAACAATACCAATAAACACACGGCCATAACACAAGTTTAAAAGGCGGCACGTTAGTGAGCTACTGCCTTGCAGCGCCTGAGACCCGGGTTCAATCCTGACCACTGGTGCTGTCTGTCTGTGCGGAGTTTGCACGTTCTCCCCGTGACCTGCGGGGGGTTTTCTCCGAGATCCTCGGTTTCCTCACACACTCCAAAGACTTGCACATTTGTAGGGTTAATTGGCTTGGTGTAAATGTAATATTGGCGTAAATGTAGGCTACTGTTAACGTGCAGGGATCGCTGGTCAGTGCGGACTCGGTGGGCCAAAGGGCCTGTTTCCACCCTGTATCTCGAAACAGACTAAAACAAATATTCTTAAATACTGAGTGTGAAACGTCAATCACAATCCGTGCTAAGGATACATTCACCCCCCGGGCAGTCCCGGAAACCCCCAGAGTGCCCGTGGACAGGGGTATACTCTCTCTATTGACAGCCGACTGTGGACCTAACCCCGGTAAACATAGAAACATGGAAAATAGGTGCAGGAGTAGGCCATTCGGCCCTTCGAGCTTGCACCGCCATTCAACGTGATCATGGCTGATCATCCAACTCAGTATCCCGTACCTGCCTTCTCTACATACCCCCTGATCCCTTTAGCCACAAGGGCCACATCTAACTCCCTCTTAAATGTAGCCAATGAACTGGCCTCAACTACCTTCTGTGGCAGAGAATTCCAGAGACCCACCACTCTCTGTGTGAAAAATATTTTTCTCATCTCGGTCCTAAAGGAATTCCCCCTTATCCTTAAACTGTGACCCCTTGTTCTGGACCTCCCCAACATCGGGAACAATCTTCCTGCATCTAGCCTGTCCAACCCCTCAAGAATTTTGTAAGTTTCTATAAACCCCAGCGCTCCGTTGGTCACTGCAAGCAGGTTTCAGGAGAGGAGCTCGCGGATGGTTAATCGGTGGCTACAGTGATGTAGCGGGTAGAGCCACAGACCCAGGTTCCATCTTGACCTCGGCTGCTGTCCATGTGGAGTTTGCACGTTCTCCCTGTGATCGCGTGGGCTTCCTCCAGGTGCTCTGGTTTCTGAGTTTGGTAATTAATTCTCCCCCCCCCGTCAAATTGCCCCTAAATTCGAAGGAGTGGATGAGAAAATTGGATAACGTTGAACTAGTGTCATGGGTAGACAAAAATGCAGGAGAAACTCAGCGGGTGCAGCAGCGTCTATGGAGCGAAGGAAATAGGCAACGTTTCGGGCCGAAACCCTATGGGTTTCGGGCCGAAACGTTACCTATTTCTGTAATCCCAAACTCTGTAATCCCTACGGGTTTCGGCCCGAAACGTTGCCTATTTCCTTCGCTCCATAGATGCCGCTGAGTTTCTCCAGCACTTTTGTCTACCTTCGATTTTCCAGCATCTGCAGTTCCTTCTTAAACACTAGTGTCATCGGTGGTCGGCGTGGACAGGTGGGCAGAATGGCCTGTTTCCACGCTGTCTTTTTCAACTAAACCTGACTCTTAAAAGTGTTAAAGAAGGAACTGCGGATGCTTTGCCCTGCACCCGCTGAGTTTCTCCAGCTTTTTGTGTAACCCCTGACTCTTAAAAGCCCGTCTCTCCGAACGCCCCTCCAGACCAAGCCTCTGAAGTCATTGCCTTACAGCAAAGAAACAGGCCCTTCGGCCCATCACGTCCACGCTAACATCTTTGCCCAACGACGCCAATGCCATGAGATCCACACCCGCTGTAAATGGCCCATTTGTGATCACGCTGAGTTGATGATAGCCCGGAACTGTACCTCAGTGCAATAAACTAAACGGAACTAAATGAAACCGATATCCTTCATTGTCCTGTCTTTTTAAGTGTCTGTCTAAATATACTTTAAGTCTAACGGTGTCTCTGCTTCTGCCTTCTCCAAAGTGTCAATTATTAAGTCCTACTGATCATCTCCAAATGTCTGAAGAAGGGTCTCGACCCGAAACGTCGCCTATCCCCTTCGCTCCTTAGATGCTGCTGCACCCGCTGAGTTTCTCCAGCCTTTTGTGTATCTCCAAATATTTTCCTGCCTACCCTTCCTCTCCCCCCCCCCTTAAAAAAGTTCCTTAATATCTCCCTTTGATCAAGCTAATGGCCAGGATGTGTGGCCGGGTGTCAAATGTTATTTGATTAAATTCCAATTGAGTGCCACATAACGAATGCCTTTGTTGCATTCGCTGATGAATACATGGACATTGGGAACTGTGAATTTGTTCCAATTCTATTCCCAGTGTTTTTTCCCCTTTTTTTAAATCTTGTTGGACACAGTATCCCTCTGGCTTTTGACACGAAAGACAACGTGTTTGAATCTGCACCGCCAAATTGGAAGCCCGCCGCTACCTCCCTACCTTCAAAAGCTCACACGTGGCTGACACTGCAGAGGCCAGTGTGCTTTTGGAGTCACTGCAGAGGGACTTTGAATCCAGTTTCCCGCCCTGTGTGCACGCCTCGCCGTTCAAAAGCGCCATACTTTCTTAATGACTGTCTTTGCAAAACTTTCCCAACCCGTTCAAACATTTTTACCTAAACTTGGGAGTTCCAACAATCTCTCAATCTGCCGTACGTGACCAGGTTACAAACCCTTTCCAGAGGGAAGCAGGCTCATAATTTCATGAAAGTGTGCATATTATCTCTCTCTCCCCCCCCCCCCCCCCCCAAAAAAAAAACCCCATCCAAATTGAGTATCCCCCTCGGGTTTTAAAACACCGCGTCGCTAAAAAACCCGAGCGAGACATGGGTTTTGTTTCCAAACTTTGCACAAAAAGTCTTTCGTCCCCTCGAATCCCTTCGCCGAATGTGAGCTCTCCTTCATCCAATATTGTCCAACTGTTGGTGCTGCACTTGCGAGAACAAAAGTCCTCCTTTAAATTAGCCGTGACAGTGTTGTGTAAATATTTATGATGTAACATCACAGATTCAATGCAGGTCTGTGGCAATCTATCAGTGCCGTCCAAATAAGGACCCCCTTCCAGTGTCTGAGCCCGCGGGACGTTGAGACGCAAGCCATGTCCTCCCTCTTTAGTGTTTGTTTTTGCATTGACTTCGCGCAGTCCAACTGCGAAGCCTTTCTCCTCCCGCCTCGGCTTCCCCCCGCACTTCAAAGCCCGGCCGAGATATTGTTTCGGGGCCGTAGCCAATGGCCCTGAAAATCTTGAAACAGTGAAACGCGGTGTAGGTCAAATTAAAGGAGTCACGCTCGCACTTCCTGAGTGGCGAATGTGGGATGTTTCCTTTCTGCCTCCTCAACCTTGGTTACCGGGAATGTCTTTTTTTTTTTTTTTTTGAAAGACGTTGTTCTCTGGGTGTATTCATGAAAGCTGGCTTGGCTTGGCTTGGCTTGGCTTGGCTGGACACAGCAGCGGCCCCGTTGTAGGCAGCGCTGACGGGGTTGAAGCAGGAGAACTTCTCTGTGAACTGCCAGCCAGTCCACGGTGGAGGAAGAACTGGCAATGTTCGCGCTGCGAGGGCTAAAAATGCCGAGATTTTTAGCCCTCGCCCCCTGACTCTCAGTCTGAAGACGGGGCTCGACCCAAAATGTCACCTATTCCCCCCACCCCCCCCCCCCCCCCCCCCCGTCACTCCCTCATCTCAGGTAGACAAAAGTGCTGGAGAAACTCAGCGGGTGCAGCAGCATCTATGGAGCCAAGGAAATAGGCAACGTTTCGGGCCGAAACGTTACCTATTTCTGTAATCCCAAACTCTGTAATCCCTTAGGGTTTCAGCCTGAAACGTTGCCTATTCCTGTAATCCCAAACTCTCTTAGATAGATGCTGCTGCACCCGCTGAGTTTCTCCAGCATCTGCAGTTCCTTCTTAAACACTCCCACTTCTCCCCTCTCCCATTAGGCAAGAGACAGAAAATGGCCTGAAGAAGGGTCTCGACCCCAAACGTCACCTATCCCCTTCTCTCCAGAGATGCTGCCTGACCCGCTGAGTTACTCCAGCATGTTGTGTCCATCTTCGGCGTCAACCAGCATCTGCATCTGCAGTTCCTCAGATCCGGAGACAGTTTCTTCCCAGCTGTTATCCGGTAACTGAACCATCCTACCACCAACTAGAGAGCGGTCCTGAACTACGATCTACCTCATTGAAGACTATCTTTGATCGGACTTTTCCGGACCTTTATCTTGCACCAAACGTTATTCCCTTGATCACGAATCTTCCATTTTAACGTGAAAGCGTTTCGTTGTACCTCGGTACTCGCGACAAGAAACCAAACTTGACAAACTCAACTCCGATATCTGTAAGAAAGAACTGCAGATGCTGGTTTACACCGAAGATAGACACAACATGCTGGAGTGGCTCCATTGATGAACTGTCCACTGCAAGGGCCAGGAAGCGAGTGGGCAAGATCATCTCTGACCCCTCTCACCCTGGACACAAACTCTTTGAATCACTTCCCTCTGGAAGGCGTCTCCGGACTGTCAAACCTGCCACAGCCAGACATAAAAACAGTTTTTATCCACGAGTAGTTGCTCCACTCAACAGCCAAAAATCTGTAGCCTCCCTTTGATCTGGTATTTTGTTGGTTCACATGCTTGATCAATGGTGTTTTATTATTATTAATGTTTATATTTGCTATATTTAAGAGGGAGTTAGATGTGGCCCTTGTGGTACAGGTACGGGATACTGAGTTGGGTGATCAGCCATGATCATATTGAATGGTGGTGCAGGCTCGAAGGGCCGAATGGCCTTCTGCTGCACGTATTTTCTATGTTTCTATGTTTAGTGTTTTCCGAGTCATTCGTAACTGTCACTATATGTCATGTTGTTACTTGTGGGCGGAGCACCAAGGCAAATTCCTTGTATGTGAATACTTGGCCAATAAACTTACTTACTTCCTTAGTACAGGTTCTAGGTTAGTACAGATGTCAGATGATATGGGGAGAAGCAGCAGAATGGGGCTAAGATCGATCAACCATGATTGAATGGCAGAGTAGACTTGATAGGCCGAATGGCCTAATTCTGCTCCTATCCCTTATGGTGTTATGAGTAACTCAGCGAGTCAGGCAGCATCTCTGGAGAAAAAGGAATAGGTGACGTTTCGGGTCGAGACCCTTCATCAGACCCTGTATCTGTGCACTGTAGATGGCCCCATTGTAATCATGTGTTGTCTTTCCGCTGACGGGATAGCAGGCAACAAGGAGCTATTCACTGTACCTCGGTACACGTGGCAATAAACTAAACGATACAAGACTCAATTGAACGAGGGCTCGGGTTTTGTATTGGCGCGTGGATCATCTATTTGCTGCTCCACCTATAAAACCCCATTGTGGCTGGGCTCTCAGAAACAGCGACTTCTCGTGAAATGTGATAAAACTCACGACTTAAGCCAATAATAATGTGTAGGGAGGAACTGCAGATGTCGGTTTAAACCGGAGATTGGCACAAACAGCTGGAGTAACTCAATGGGCCAGGCAGCAACTCCGGAGAGAAGGAATAGGTGACATTTTGGGTCGAGACCCTTCTTCAGACTGAGAGTCAGGGGGAGAGGGGAAAACGAGAGATCCAGGCGGCGATGTAGAGAGAGATGTAGAACAAACGCTTGAAAGATTTGCCGAGAAGTAACGGCGATAAAGGACAGCGGCCGGTGTTAGCTGTGGGCTAGATGAAAACCAGTTGCAGACAAGGAAACTCAACAAGACGACTTTGAAATCAGTACAACAGCATGTGTGTGGGGGAGTTCCAAGCTGGTAGATAGACACAAAAAGCTGGAGTAACTCAGCGGGACAGGCAGCATCTCTGGAGAGAAGGAATGCGTGACGTTTCGGGACGAGACCCAAAGGAATGACAGAGTTTGGGATTACAGAAATAGGCAACGTTTCGGGCCGAAACCCGTAGGGTTTCGGCCCGAAACGTTGCATATTTCCTTCGCTCCATAGATGCTGCCGCACCCGCTGAGTTTCTCCAGCACTTTTGTCTACCTTCGATTTTCCAGCATCTGCAGTTCCTTCTTAAATACTAGTGTCACAGGTGATCGGCGGTCGGCGTGGACAGGTGGGCAGAATAACCTGTTTCCACGCTGTATTTTTCAACTAAACGTATAGATGCTGCTGCACCCGCTGAGTTTCTCCAGCATTTTTTTGTGTACCTTGCAGGAAATGTTTGGGAGGTC
Organism: Raja brachyura; assembly: GCA_963514005.1. Next base: position 9,303,697 of record OY740811.1, read on the forward strand.
TCTATTGACTAATCATGCCTTTTTAGAGGACATCTGTTCTACTTGATTGCACAAGTATTCGGCAGTTGCACCTGTAACCCTCCCCGTGTCCCTCTGCCCCATCATGGCACATCCATGGTCTTGAGCCTGGACGCAAAGTGCTGGGGTGACCCAGCGAGCCAGGCAGCTTCTCTGGAGAGAAAACGGATGGGTGACGTTTCTCCAGCCCTTTACAGTTCTGGAGTCATACAGCGTGGAAACTGGCCCTTCGGTCCAATTTGCCCACAGCGACCAACATGTCCCATCTACACTAGTCCCACCTGCCTACGTTTGGCCCAGTGTCTCTCTTCGGTATAAACCAGCATCTGCAGGTCCCCCCCCTACACATTTTGTCTGCAGTTCCGTGTTTTTACCATGGACTGAACACTCTATCCCGGTGTTCACCTGCACCTCCTCCAACCTCATCTACTGCATCCGTTGCTCCAGATGCCAGCAGATCTACAACGGTGAGACCAAGCGGAGGCTGGGCGATCGTTTCGCCGAACACCTCCGCTCGGTCCACAATAACCAACCCGACCTCCCGGTGGCTCAGCACTTCAACTCCCCCTCCCATTCCGTATCCGACCTCTCGGTCCTGGGCCTCCTCCACGGCCAGAGTGAGCAACACCGCAAGTTGGAGGAACAGCACCTCATATTCCGCTTGGGGAGTCTGCATCCTCTGGGCTTAAACATTGAAATTTCTCAATTCTGTTAACCCTGGCTGCCTCCTCCCCTTCCCACCTCTCCCTCAGCCCTCGGGCCCTGGCATTCCTTCTCTCTCTATCTCTCCCGCACCCAAGTCGCACTAGCTTCTCATTTTCACACCACAAACACCTTACAATGGCCTGTTTCCTTTATCATCGATACTTTTTTGCATATCTTTCATTCATTGTTCTTTATCTGTCCACATCACCGTCTATATCTGTTGTTTCCCTGATCCCTGACCAGTCTGAAGAAGGGTCTCGACCCGAAACGTCGCCTATCTCCTTCGCTCGTTAGATGCTGCTGCACCCGCTGAGTTTCTCCAGCTTTTTGTGTAACCCTCGATTCTCCAGCATCTGCAGTTCCTTCTTTAACACTCTATCCTGGTGAACGACCCACACTTGCATTAACTTGCGAGGTTCCATGGAGGCATTAGTTGCTTTCTCAAACTTCCATCATTGGGTGGCAAAGACTGCAGTTTAACACCGGAGACCCTATCTCCCCCCAGCCCAGCCCTTCCTGCCCTCCTTCTATTGAGTTCCACATGTTGCCTGGAAAATAATTGATCTTCACGTGTAAACGTGGATAAAGAGGCGCCTTGCAGCGCTAGAGACCCGGGTTCGGTCCTGACTTGGGGAGCTTGCCTGTACGGAGTCTGTACGTTCTCCCCGTGACCTGCGTGGGTTTGCTCCGAGATCTTCGGCTCCCTCCCACACTCCAAAGACGTGCAGGTTTGTAGCATAATGGGCTTGGTATGAATGTAAATTGGGGGTCGCTGGTCGGTGCGGATACGGTGGGGGCCGAAGGGCCTTTTTTTTGCGCTGTATCTCGAAACTGAACGGTTTTTAGAGAATGGAATCGCATTAAAATGTAATCTAATCCGGTGCCGGCCACCAGATGAAGCCTGCGGTGCAATGGGATGCCTGCTTTACCTACCCGGCCCCGGTCAAAACTGGCAAGTCGATTATATTCATTGACCCGGGGTGTTTTCTGCCTGTCTCTCTCAGTCCATCTCAACTATCCAGGACGAGTGTATTCTTCAATTCATATCACTGAGGTTTTCATTTGGTTTAGAGATCCAGCAAGGAACGGGTTCTTCGGCCCACCCGAGATCGACCCAATCATCGATCACCCTAGTTCTATGCTATCCCATTTTTCCACCACCTCCTACACATTAAAGCAACTTACAGCGGCCTCAATCCCGTACTAACTCACACACACACGGCCATTTTTTGTACAGAAGCCCAATAAACTACAAACCTGCATCTCTTTTGGATGTGGGAGGAAACCTGGAGCAGCCGGAGAAACCCCACGCGGTCACAGGGAGAACGTGCAAACTCCGCACAGACAGCACCCGTGATCAGGATCGAACCCGGCTCTCTGACGCTGAGCCCCAACGCCGCCAATCGGGACCAATTTGGAAACAGCTCTATGAGTTGAGTGAGACAAGTGAACTTAAGAAATAGGAACGAAACCACTGCAGGTGCTGCTGGTTTGTATTAAAGTGCTGGAGTAACTCGGGCAGCATCCCTGGAAAAAAAGGATGGGTGACGTTTCAGGAGAAGGTGACCCGAAATGTCCCCTATCATTTGGCTCCAGAGATGCTGCCTGACCCGCTGAGTTACTCCAGCACTTTGTGTCTATATTTGAACTAAATACATATTTTATTTAGTGCAGTTTAATTTATTGTCCCGTGTACAGAGGTACAGGGAAAATCTTGTGTTGCGCGCTATCTTAATTAGTATTAGTTTTATATTTATTTAAAATCTGCTTGATATGAGACTAAAATATAGTGTAATTCCAAGTGCAGGATTCTTTCTGTTTGTGTGTGTGTGTGCGCGCCACAGAGATGCAGGAACTGCTGTGGTCTCCGCCATGGACTTACTCCAGCGAATTACACCTGCTGAAAAAAAAAAGCGAGAACGTCCTCCAAAAGACTTAAGTGGAGTTGAACAAATTCCCTCCACAATGTTTTCACTTTCTCAGTTTCCAAATCAAAGTGGCATCGGCGTGTATGGATTTCTCCATCCAAACTTGGTTTGTTTTAAAGCGCCGCCTTTGTAACCACGGATTCATTTCACAAAACACTAAGAAGTCAAAAAAAAAGCAACATACTTTTCTGTGGCCTAAATAGAAGAGTAAACATCAGCACAAAAGCATTAATGTAATTGATTGTTGTGCAACAGGCCCAAAGCTCTGTTATCATGTTACCCTAGCAACAGAAACGTATTGTCATTGCCGCTTAGATGAATTGAAGCAAACATTCTTTATTTTGCCGTACCTCGATTATGTTTTTCCTTCAGCTGTGAAAACAGTGGAGGAGGAGGAGGAGAGGAGGAGGGAGGGGGGTGATTGGGGAAGGGTGTGTGGACCGCGTGGAAATCAATTGTGAGCTTGAGTTACTATCAATAATGATTCTTATCCAACACTTTGCAACAGGGGCTTATTGGCTTTTGCCAGGGACAGTTAGTTGTTGCCCTGGCTGTTTGCCCCCAGTAAGAACTTGCCTCTCCTCTCCTCTCCTCCCCCGGGCACAAGCATGAAACCGCTCACCTTAAGGAAAGATTTTGTGGATGTTGCTCTGTCTCCTTTAAGTTTGTATTCTTCCCGCTTGTTCAAAGACAGATACATAGAGAGGGAGGGAGGGTGAGAGAGAGAGAGAAGTGTGGGGGGTTCTTATTGATCTAATCTAGTTCCAGGCGGCCTGCTATTTGGAACAGGTCTATCAGAAGCTGCCTGACCTACATGGATGTCACACGGCAGCGATTCTCCTGACCAGCCGCTTTATGATGGAGATAAGGCTCACAGTTTTAGGTTTATCTTCCCGGCCGTCCTCTGCGAGAGGTGACGCAAAATGAGATGTTATTGTCAAATGTTGTTTAAATTAGGCTCCTGACAAGCAGGGTTTTATTGGATTTGCACTGCTTCAGTGGCATGTATATCATTTACAAATTTACATTTATTCTGCAGATAGGGCTGCCAGGCACATCACGGTGTGAGGATCAGCCAGCGAGGTGACTTTGTCCCCTTTACACTATTAACAGCTGCCTGTAAATTTTATGCTGTCCTTGCTTTCCAGCCAATTATACCAAAGAGGTTTAGAAAGCTTATTTTTTTTATCTCTCCATGGGCCTCAATACTTTGTATTTTCTTTTGATTCTGGGTTACATTTAACCCTGTCCTGACTGCAGGCTGCCAGTTGTCTCCGTTTGTGTGTGTATGGGTGTGTGTATGGGTGTGTGTATGGGTGTGTGTATGGGTGTGTGTATCGGTGTGTGTATCGGTGTGTGTATGGGTGTGTGTATAGGTGTGTATGGGTGTGTGTGTGTGTGGGTGTGTATGGGTGTGTATGGGTGTGTGTGTCCGTCTGTCTGTGTGTCTGTGTGTGTGTGTGTCTGTCTGTCTGTCTGTCTGTGTGTGTGTGTGTATGGGTGTGTGTATGGGTGTGTGTATGGGTGTGTGTGTGGGTGTGTGTGTCTGTCTGTCTGTCTGTCTGTCTGTGTCTGTGTGTGTGTATGGGTGTGTGTATGTGTGTGTGTGTGTCTGTCTGTGTCTGTGTGTATGGGTGTGTGTATGGGTGTGTGTATGGGTGTGTATGGGTGTGTATGGGTGTGTGTGTCCGTCTGTCCGCCTGTCTGTGTGTGTGTGTGTGTGTCTGTCTGTCTGTCTTCTGTCTGTGTCTCTGTGTGTGTGGGTGTGTATGGGTGTGTATGGGTGTGTATGTCCGTCTGTCCGTCTGTCTGTGTGTGTGTGTGTGAATGGGTGTGTATGTGTGTATGTGTGTGTGTGTCTGTCTGTCTGTCTGTCTGTGTGTGTGTGTGTGTGTATGGGTGTGTGTGTGTGTGTGTGTCCGTCTGTCTGTCTGTCTGTCTGTGTGTGTGTGAATGGGTGTGTATGTGTGTATGTGTGTGTGTGTGTGTCGGTGTCTGTGACTGTGCCGGATTTTTAAAATAAAATTGTGCAGACGAGCATCGAGCAGGGATCACACGGAATGTGCAGGAAGGGACTGCAGATGCTGGTTTAAAGCAAAGTCCTTTCCTAGCGGGGCTGCGAATTCCACCGCTGAAGGGTGTTTTTGAGCACCGTCGCAATGGGACTTTCTGTTTGTGAGTTCGAGCCATTGTCTCGGCCACAATGCGGCTGTCTTTTCTCAACAACTGTTGTGGGTCCTGGGACACTTTGTAGTCATTGTACTCTTGGGCTGCTGAGACCTAACCCTTTCTCAGAATATCACTTTATGGGAAATAAGTGACAGAGAAGACCTTTGTGTGGGAGAGTTTAACCACTTGATAGCTGGTCTCCCCGTCGCGCCGTGTCACTAGTTATAAAGATGAATGTGTATCCATCAGCGCATGTATGTGTTCACCTGCCTGCAGACCACTGCCCCGTTCTCTTTCTGTATTCCACGTAGGAAATACAACGCCTTTGTGCAAAGTTTAGCATTCACTCATCTTTGTTTCCACCCAGTTAACACCCCCTAAAGGCTCGGGCAATGTCTGACCTTCTCTGCAAGGCCATGAATCGCCATCGCGCTTCAAACTCGGACGGGAATTCAGAAATAGGACAACTTTTAGGACACTTCCAAATAATTCGGTTGCGACAAGTGTTCAGTTTGTTCCAACTCCTCCCCAAGACAGACACGAAAAGCTGGCGTAACTCAGCGGGACAGGCAGCATCTCTGGAGAGAAGGGATGGGGTGACGCTTGGGGTCAGTTTCGACCTGTCGTCACCTCTTTTTTTCTCCATAGACGCTGCCTGTCCCGCTGAGGCACTCCAGCATTCCGTGGAGTAACTCAGCATCTGCAGTTCCTTCACAAACCAAACTAATTGGCCGGGTCACCCATCACACATTGAGTATAGAAGTTGGGATGTAATGTTAAAATTGTACAAGGCATTGGTGAGGCCAATTCTGGAGTACGGTGTACAAATTTGGTCGCCAAATTATAGGAAAGATGTCAACAAAATAGAGAAAGTACAGAGGAGATTTACTAGAATGTTGCCTGGGTTCCAGCAACTAAGTTACAGAGAAAGGTTGTATAAGATAGGTCTTTATTCTTTGGAGCGCAGAAGGTTAAGGGGGGACTTGATTGAGGTCTTTAAAATTATGAGAGGGATAGACAGAGTTGACGTGGATAAGCTTTTTCCATTGAGAGTAGGGAAGATTCAAACAAGAGGGCATGACATGAGAATTAAGGGACAGAAGTTTAGGGGTAACATGAGGGGGAACTTCTTTACTCAGAGAGTGGTGGCTGTGTGGAATGAGCTTCCAGTGGAAGTGGTGGAGGCAGGATCGATTTTATCATTTAAAAATAAATTGGAAGGTATATGGACAGGAAAGGAACGGAGGGCTATGGTCTGAGTGCAGGTAGATGGGATTGGGTGAGAGTAAAGGGTTTGTCCCACCAGCATGCAACTCCATGCGATGAGCGCGACCTAACATGGTCGCTTGAGCCGTCCGGCATCGCGGGACCGGTCCCACTTCGATCGCCGTAGCCGTGCGGAATTGTGCGGAGTTCGTCCCGACATCGCGCGGGGCTCCGAAAAACTGACTATGTTCAAAAATTCTGCACGGCAACGGCTTGTTGGCTCGCAGTCGCCTCAACGCATTACACACCGCCTCGACATCGTGCCTCCGTGAACCTATCTGTAGGTGCCTCCGTGACCCTCTCTGTCGGTGCCTCCATGACCTTCTATGTGTGTGGCTCCATGGCCCTCTGTGTGTGTGCCTCTGTGCCCCTCCCTGTGTGCCCCTCTCTGTCCTGGCGAACTTACCTTAAGACTTTGCTCCAAGTTCGCCTCACTTTGCGCCGCGTTGCGCCACTCACCCGATCTCCGCGCGGCCCTCGCTGCCGGTTTGGTCACGCTTCCCGCATGCAGGCGCATGCTGGTGGGAACGGCCCTGTACAGGGGATCACCCGACCTCCACGCGGCCCCTGCTTCTAGTTTGATGCTGGTAGGACAGGCCCTTAAGTGTTCGGCAAGGACTAGAAGGGCCGAGATGGCCTGTTTCCGTGCTGTAATTGTTATATGGTTATATGCTGCCTGTCCCGCTGAGTTACTCCAGCATTTCATGACGATCTTCGATGTAAAGCAGCATCTGCAGTTCCTTCACTAACCAAATGAGTTTGGCCGGATCATCCAGCACATCTTTGCTTGTTCACCTGCACTGACTTCCAGGCGGGCTTTGCCGCGGAGGTGAGACAACACTTGGCTGGGGATGGGAGGGGGGACGTAGTGAAAGGCAACGTTTCTGTAATCCCAAACTGTAATCCCTTAGGGTTTCGGCCCGAAACGTTGCCTATTTCTGTAATCCCAATCTCTGTAATCCCTTATGGTTTCAGCCTGAAACGTTGCCCATTTCCTTCGCTCCATAGATGCTGCTGCACCCCACTGAGTTTCTCCAGCATTTTGTGTCTACCTTCCAGAGTCTGTAGGAAGGAACTGCAGATGCTTGTTCAAACCGAAGGCAGACACAAAAAACTGCGGTAACTCAACGGGACAGGCAGCTTCGCTGTAGAGAAGGAAATAGGCAACGTTTCAGGCCAAAACCCTCAGGGTCGGACCACTGGCGCTGTGAGGCAGCGGTTCTACCACTCTGCCGCCAACAATTTGGTAACAACCTCCGCTACGATCACCAGAGAGACTGTCTGAACCGCTGGGGTATTCCGGCACTTTGTGTCTATCTCGAGTGTGAAGCCAATTTAAACCAGGACGAGAGCAGTTAAGATCTCTGGGACTCGGAGGCTGGGGGGGGTGGGGGGAGTGGGGCATGTTAGGGGTCCTCTAACACACCCTGGGATCGCACAGAGTATCATTTCCACAGCGGCACATTGAGAGCTGAGAAGAATGAGCCGCCTCTGGGAGGTGGTGGAGGGCACACTAGGTTCAGCCTTTATTGCTTTAATCTGCAGGCTGATGGCTCCCACTGCACCCGCCTAAGCACACAGCCATCACAGGTTAGTGGATTTATGAAACTGACCTGAAATTAGCGGGTCAGTCGTTCCAACACACCGCCAGCGGGACTGAGGGGGCCTGGAGTGTAAACAGGCCCATCTAATCCCATTCGCCATCTCAGTGGAGAGACCCTTCAGGAGAAGAGGACACAGAGGGGATCCAAGTCCATAACTCCCTGAAAGTGGCAACACAGGTAGACAGTGGTAAAGAAAGCATATAGTGTGGGATGTCAAAGATAGACACAAGATGCTGGAGTACATCAGTGGGTCAGGCAGCATCATTGGAGGAAAAGGATGGGTGACCTTTCGTGTTGGGACCCGAAACATCATCCAGTCTGAAGAAGGGTCCCGACCCCGAAACCTCACCCATTCTTTTTCTTCAAAGATGCTGCCTGACCTGCTGAGTTACTCCAGCATTCTGTGTCTATATATACTGCAGGCATCGTCCTCCGCCTGTTCCACCGTTGAGGTCTTGGTTGGGTTGCTCTTTGTCAGAGTCCTCCCCCTCGACCTTACCGCCATGGGTGGCCCTACCAGGAGCATCGCTCCAGACGGCATCGCTCTCAGGATCTCAGGTCCACACGAGCTTCTGCACCTCGACAAGGTGACAATCCACGGAGAAGGAGAAGGCTTTAGTGGAGCGTCACAACGGCTGGGAAGGCGGATGAAGGCTGCAGCAGGCAAGGGTCTCCGGTCGTCTTGGACTCCATGCCACTGGATCCTGACCCAGATCTGTCAAGCACCGTGTGGTGGCTGCCTGTGCGCCAGTCTCCCCACGTTAAACACGGGCGTCCTCCATGAGAGGACAGTCATACTCGTTTAAAATGACCGCTGATGATGTACATTATAGGATGCTTGCCTTCACTGGTTAGGGCATTGAGTTTGAGACGATGCAGCTTTATAGGACATTGGTCAGGACGTATTTGGAGTATGGCGAGCAGTTCTGGTCACCCCATTACAGGAGGGATGTGGAGGCTTTGGAAAGGGTGCAGAGGTGATCTACCAGAATGATGCCTGGATTAGCGGGTTTTAAGGGAATCAAGGTATTTTCATTAGTGCATCTCATTATTGGGCCACCCAAACATGTTTCTGTCATATTTGCTTTAGTTTTTCTCCAGTTCCCTAAAAATAATTAGTGCAAGTGAAAATTATCGTAGGACTAGCAAGTTCCCGCTGAGTCGCCTGTTGGTCTCATTGGTGACGGCACCGCACTGTTTAGGCAGTCCCACACGAATCTTCAAGAGCCCAAAGCATTTTTATTGTCAGATGCACTGTAACGGAACGATGAAGTTCCAACTTGCAGCAGAGCAGCAGACATGCAAACACAAAATGCTGGAGTAACACAGCAGGTCAGTCAGCATCTCTGGAGGGAAGGAATAGCCGGTGTTTCGGGAAGATTTTCAGTCTGAAGAAGGGTTCCAACACGAAACATCACCTATTCCGTTTCTCCAGAGATTCTGCCTGACCCGCTGAGATATCCAGTCGGCAGAAGGACTATACGTGGTTACAATCAAGTCGACCATAGTGTACAGATACAAGGTGAAGGGGATAACATTTAGTGCAAGATAAAGTCCGATTAAAGATAGTCTGATGGTCTCCAATGAGGCAGATGGGAGGTCAGGACCACTCTAGATGTTCTCTGTGAGAAGGACATTGATAGTGGAGCCATGAAGGGAAGGGGAAACAAGACTTAGAGCCAGCTCTTGCAGGATCTCAAACTCCAGGGTGAAATCCAAACAGTTGCCCAATGACGTGTAGAAAGGAACTGCAGGTGCTGGTTTATACCGAAGATAGACACAAAGTACTGGAGTAACTCAGCGGGTCTGTGGGCATCTCTGGAGAAAAAAGATGAGTGACGTTTTGGCTTGTCTGAAGAAGGGTCCTGTCCCAAAATTTCACCCATCCTTCGTCTCCAGAGATGCTGCCCGACCCACTGAGTTACTCCGGCACTTTGTGTCTATCTTGAATCTTTTAGTTATCGCTTTGTGACGGAAAGAGCTGAACTTTCTTCAGTTCAGTGAAGATTTTTGTGTGTCGGAAGACACAACAGCTGCCAGTCGGAACGTTTTAATTTAGATTGAAATAATCAGATTCCACTTGCCACCTGGACTCAGGTGGTTACAGAATCAGCCCGACCACCAGGTACCAACACACTGAAGTCACCTCGGGGAATACTTTGTTTAAAGAAAGTCACTAGCTTCAACTAACTAGTCACTGTTACCTGTCTCCTCTTCTCCATCACATCTTCACCTGATCTTCAGCTGGTGATTTACAACTTAGTTTACAACAGCGCGAGAACAGGCCCTTCGGCCCACCGAGTCCGTGCTGACCAGCGATCCTTGCATATTAACACTATCCTACACACACTAGGGACAATTTACATATATACCAAGCCAATTAACCTACCAACCTGTACGTCTTTGCAGTGTGGGAGGATACTGAAGATCTCGAAGAAAACCCAAGTGGGTCACGGGGAGAACGTACAAACTCCGTACAGACAGCACCCGTGGTCAGGATCGAACCCTGGGTCTCTGGCGCTGAAAGCACTGTAAGGCAGCAACTCTACCGCTGCGCCACCGTGCCGCCCTGATCTGACAGCTGATTGACAGAATTCTCCTTCGCCACCTCCAGGTGGTTAGAGCTGCCTAGCCTTCATTTACACTGACCTCCACTTGGACCTGGAGATTAGGGTCACGTTGAGCAGTTTCCCTCGTTCAGGAAGGAGGGGGGGGGGGGGTGCGGAGGACACACACACACACACGCACACGCACACACACACACGTATACACACACACACACACACGTATACACACACACACGCGCATGCATGCACACACGCACACACACACACACACACACGTATACACACACACGCACACACGCGCGCACATGCACGCACGCGCACGCACACACACGCACGCACGCACGCACACACACACACACACACACACACACACACACACACACACGCACACGCACACGCACACGCACACGCACACGCACACACACACACGCACACACACACACACTCAGACAGGAGGGAAGAGGAGGGATGGGGGGGGGGGGGGTCTTCTGTGGAGTCGCTGTGTCTCCAGAGTGCCATTCACCAATCTAGGGGGAGTAGATAGACCCATTCAGGCAGAGTATAGGAGAAAGACTCTGACCTTCAATAGTTGACCTCCCTTCAGTAGCTCTTGCTACAGAGGTGATCGTAGATTCAATTCCCAATATAGAGACTCATGTACAAAATTCTAGTGCCCTGCTGTGGGTGTGCCACGCCGACAGAGGCCGTGTCTTTCAAAAAACTGACCCTAAGCTGAGGGTCTGCCTGCTAGAGTGGACATCAAAGCCTTATTCTGCGGAAGGGTAGAGTAGCTTGCACCAATATGAATCCCCCGTCAACAGTAGCACAGCAGTAGAGTTGCTGTCAGGAACCCGGGTTCAATCCTGACCACAGGTGCCTGTCTGTGTGGAGTTTGCGCGTTCTCCCCGTGACCTGCGTGGGTTTTCTCCGGGATCTCCGCTTTCCTCCCACACTCCAAAGACGAACAGGTTTGTTGGCTAATTAGCTTGGTGTAAATGTAAATTGTCCCTCATGTGTGTAGGTGTGGGGGGGGGGGGGGGGGGGGGGGTCGCTGGTCGGCACGAACTCGATGGGCCGAAGGGCCTGTTTCTGCGCTGTATCTCTAAACTAGACTAAAAACAAATGAACAACATTTAAAAAACATTGGGGCGGGTACATGGATGGGAAGGGTTTTGAGGGTTAAGTGCCCAAGTGTGGGCAAGTGGGACTAGCTTAGATGGGGCATCTTGGTCGGATATGGGCGAGTTGGGGTGAAGGGCCAGCTTCCACACTGTTTGACCCGAAGACCATTTAGTATTTCCACTGCACCTGTTATGTCGATCGTTGCTCTTGCTAGGAGCTTGCTGTGCTCAGATTGTGCTGTGGTCCCACAGCTCTGACAGTACTGTCATTGGGTGTAGAGGGCCACGGGACATTTTGAAAGGAGCGATGGAAAATATAAGCCGTTATTTTTGGGATGGAGCAGGATTTTCTGAAGGCAAGTGCCGAAGCTGACTGCTGTCATTTTGTCAAGGAGCAGAGTCAGAATATGAAATATTAAACGTTGAATTTTATCAACAATAAGCCAACAATAGACGTTTCAAACCCAATAGTGTTAGTGTTTGAACAAGCATTTTTCCAACCTCACAGATTCATCGGCTTGGCTGGTTAACAGGTCCCTGGTCAGAGGGGTTTACACTGAAGGGGAAGATCAGGGGGGAAAGATTTAATAGGAACCTGAGGGGTAACGTTTTCACACAAAGAATGGAGGGTGTACAGAACAAGTTGCCGGAGGAAGTAGTTGAGGCTGGAACTATCACAATGTTTAAGAAACATTTATACAGGTACATGGATAGGACAAATTTGAAGGGATATGGGCCAAACGCAGGCAGGTGGGACTAGTGCAGATGGTCGGCATGGGCAAGTTAAGCCGCAGGGCCTGTTTCCACGTGCTATGACTCTATGACCCTTGGAGATTACATGTAGGCAGAGCGGGACTGAGAGTGGAATGTAGAGGCGAGGACGAGCATTTAGTTTACTCTTCATACAGCCGGAGAGAAGGGAAGAATGAGGAGAGCGGAATCAGGAGCAATCTTGATTCAGCCATTTGGAGGAAGTGATTTGTGTGGGTTGCGGTACGTCCGGATGTAGGCGCTGGCTGCGAGAGGCCTTTGTGGCCATTTGCAGTTGGGACTGTGAAATGGCCCCAAAACCTGGCGACTCTTCCATAATAGACTTCATGTGCTTAACCGGGGCTGGGACATGTATTGCATTCATCTCACTGATCTGAATGCAAGAATCTCACTGTACCTTGGAACACCTGATAATAAAGGAACATTTCAACCATTATTGATTGGGAGTAGGTTCAGAAGCAGCGGCTGGGAAATAGCAACTTTTACAAAGGGAATGTTTTTTTTGTGGAGAATTGCTTTGCAGTTAGATGGATCTGGATTGGAAAAGCTCGGAGGGATACGTGCAAAACATGGGCAAAATTAACTAGTGTAGATGGGGCATCTTGGTCAGTATGGGCTGAAGGGCCTGTTTCCATGCTGTGTGATTCTATATTCATAGAGATGGCAAGGAAATAGTTTGAACTGTATCGATCTTCTGCTGAGCTTTTCTTTACGGAGGCAGGTAGCGTCGCACCTTACAGCGCCAGAGACCCGGGGTTCGATCCTGACCCGGTGCTGTCTGTACGGACTTTGTATGTTCTCCCCGTGACCGCGTGGGTTTTCTCCGGATGCTCCCACACTCCAAAGACAAACAGGTTTGTAGGTTAATTGGCTTGGTATTGTTGTAAATTGTCCCCAGTGTGTGTGGGATAGTATAAATGAGCGGGGATCGGTGGTCGGAGTGCACTCGATGGGCCGAAGGGCCTATTTCTGCACTGCATCTCTAAACTAAACTTAACGCTCTGATGTTGAGGACCAGACAGGGAATGAGTTAGATGGGTCACAGCTGGGAGGAGGGTAAAATTGGATTGGGTGTGGAATCAGTGGAGGCAGGATAGAAGGATGGAGCCACAGGCCCACAATGGGACAGTGAGAGTCTTCCTCAACATGACTGTGTCCTGGTGAAGATGTCACTCCGTCACATGTATGTCGGCAGGTGGCAGAGGATCAGCTGTGATCTCGCCGACTGACAAAGCAGACTGCACGAGCCTTCCAGTACATCAGTGGTCTCTCAGCGACATACCGCTCCTCTCAGGGTTACATCCAGCAAACATGCCCCGTCCAGGTGAATGGGGCATTGCCTTAATGGCAGCAAACATGTCAGAGTCAGGTCCAACGCGAATTGGAGGAACAGCATTTGTACAGGAATTTGATTAGTATGGGTGTCAGAGGTAATGGGGAGAAGGCAGGAGAATGGGGTTAGGAGGGAGAGATAGATCAGCCACGGTTGAAGGGTGGAGTAGACTTGATGGGCTGAATGGCCCAATTCTGCTCCTATCACTTATGATCTTATGAGCACCTCATATATCGCTTGGGCAACTTACAACCCAGTGGTATGAATATTGATTTCTCAAAGTTCAAGTTACCTCTCTCTCCGTTCCTCCCCCACCCTGGCTCTCCGACAAGTTTGATTAATTTTGCTGTTTGGATGTCTCGTTGTCACCTTCCTCTCAGCTAGCAATGAACCATTCTATATTGGTTACACAAAAAGCTGGAGAAACTCAGCGGGTGCAGCAGCATCTAAGGAGCGAAGGAGATAGGTGACGTTTCGGGTCGAGACCCTTCTTCAGACTACATTCCCTTGATCAGCATCCCCTTTTCACACCTTACATATTCTTTGTGCCTTTCCATGTCTCTAGTTTCCCTCTCCCCCTGACACTCAGTCTAAAAAAAGTGTCTCGACCCGAAACGTCACCCATTCCTTCTATCCAGAGATGCTGCCTGTCCTGCTGAGTTACTCCAGCATTTTGTGTCTCTCTTCCCTTCCATTGACACCATTTACATTCCATGCTGCCTCGGCAAGACCAGCAGCATAATCCAGGATATGTCTCACCTTCCCCCTCTCCCTTGAGCAAGAGGTACAGAAGTGTGAAAACGCACAACTCCACATTCAGGGACAGCCTCCTCTTGGCTGTTATCAGGCAACTGAACCATCCTATCACCAACTGGAGAGCAGTCCCGACCTTCCATCTACCTCATTGCAGACCCGCGGACTATCTTTATTGGACTTTATCGTGCACTAAACGTTATCCCCTTTCTCCAATATCTGGTACACAGTGGACGGCTGGATTGTAATCTCGTTTAAGAAGGAACTGCAGATGCTGGAAAATTGAAGGTAGACAAAAATGGTGGAGAAACTCAGCGGGTGCGGCAGCATCTATGGAGCGAAGGAAATAGGCGACGTTTCGGGCCGAAACCCGAAGGGATTACAGAGTTTGGGATTACAGAGTTCGGGATTGCAGAGTTTGGGATTACAGAAATAGGCAACGTTTTGGGCCGAAACCCTACGGGTTTCGGCCCGAAACGTTGCCTATTTCCTTCGCTCCATAGATGCTGCTGCACCCGCTGAGTTTCTCCAGCATTTCTGTCTACCTTCGACTGTAATTATAGACAGTATTTCCACTGACAGGAGAGCACGCGACAAAAAAAGGCTTTTTCACGGTACCTCGGTACCTCGTGACAGGAAACAAAACTGAACTAAGGGTCTTGGCTGGAAACAGATGAAATAGACATTTTCACGGAAGAAAATCCCCGTCGATCACTGGTGCTGAGCCTCCGACCGCGTCGCGGTGTGTGCTTTGTCCTTTTTAATAAAAGGAAACAGCTCTTGTCTTAAAAAATTACCGGCATCCATATCTTGAGCCATATGACACAATAACTATTAGCTCTAATCACAGCAGCTTGTGGCCTGTTGAAGCTGATTAAACCTCTGGCGGGCCACATTCACAGATGCCGGCTAACCTTCCTTCCACCACCAGCCCCCCCCCTCCCTACCCCCCCCCCCCATTTTGTATCAACAAGAGGAACATTTATCCAGTATAGCATGGCCGGTGTTGAATGTGCGAGGGAGGTTTCTCTTTCCCCTCCCCGTGAGGTAGTTTTAAACAAATAAAGGTACCGAGTGTTTGTGGGGGAGAATGCGGTGGTGTATTTCAGCCACTTCATTGTGATCGCAGGCTGATGTTTCACCCGTCCATCCCAGGGCCGGAGACAGACACAAAAGGCTGGAGTAACTCAGCGGGACTGTCAGACAGCATCTCTGGAGAGAAGGAATGGGTGGCGTTTCGGGTCTCAACCCTTCTTCAGACTGGCGCTTCGGGTCGAGACCCATCCTCGGTCTCGACCCAAAACGTCACCCATTCCTTCTCTCCAGAGATTTTTTTTTAATATTTCAAAATAGACTTTATGCGAGTGATAAATATTTACAATACATCAACCGTGCGAAAAATCCATCCGACATTTTCGGAGGCTATACAAATTGTTCCATACAGTCTATACACATTTCTCAAATTTCGCAAATCGATCCCCCACCCATGCCACTCATGTGGCCCCCCGGCATGGGATACCTTCCCTTATTTTGAGGGACGTCTCTACCATACCGTGCCCCCCATGTCCAGCAGCGGAAGGACCTTAGACTGTGGCCCTCCCCTTCTCTCCAGAGATGCTGCCTGACAGTCCCACTGAGTTACTCCACCTTTTTGTGCCTATCTTCGGTTTAAACCAGCATCTGCAGTTCCTTCCTACACATTCCAGAGCCGGGGTGGGTGGGTGGGACCGCTCTCCTCTGTTTGACCTGCCGGGGATTGTCCTAGTAACAGCGTCTAGGTGCTGAACTAATTGACTAGCAATCCTTAGAACCCTTCTCCACTCCCCTCCATCCCTCCCTCCCTCCACTAGCCCGTCACCTCGCCTCATTTGTTTCTCTTCTTGCTATAGGGTAGAAGATTGAAAACCTCCCCGTAAATGAAGCCAGCGAGATATCACCTGTACTCAGTTTTAAAGTAAAATGAAATAAGTCGACCTCCTCTCTGGCTGACCTTTGATATTTCCACTCAGTATTTTCCTTGCAAAACGGGACATCTGATTTTCGTTTTTTAATTCAGCCGAAGTTTCCATTATTCTTTACAGATCGCATTTAATTTCATTTTATTCCATTTAATGAGAGGATAACTTTCTGCATTATTGCATTACAAAGACTGGTAATAATGTTATTTATAGAGAAATGATCCAAAATAGCCTGCCCAAGCTATGTGCAATTCAATTAGTCAGCTGCAGATTTTAGTGCAAATTTTCCATTACATATTTTGTTTGTACATAATGAACCCTGGAAATCTTTTTGGAGAAGCATTCTGTGTCAGATTTTGGCAGGCTTCTGCGAAAATAATGGCCCTCATAGACCGCACTAACATGCTTCTTTGAAGGACACCTGTTGGTGCTACATTTTTTTGCCGGAACAGTTGCAGCCACTTGATGGCCTGTTTGGTGATTTGTTTTATAATGTCTCATGCGCTTCACATTTCTCTCTCCCCCCCACCCCCCCCACTCCCCCCCCCCCCCCCCCACCCCACCCCACGTGTTTCTCTCTTGCAGTCCCTGTCTCTCTTTGTTGTTTGGTTCTGTCGAGTTTTTTAAATGTTCAGCGGAGGAATTGCAAATGGTTCTTGTTTCTCTCAGTTTTCTACTGTCGCTGAAACAAGTGGAAATGACACGATAAAAAGGAACTGCAGAGACGCTGGTTTATACCAAAGTTAGACACTAAAAGTGCTGGAGCAACTCAGCGGGTCAGACAGCATCTCTGGCGAATATGGATAGGTGATGTTTCAGATTAGGTCCCTTTAGTTTAGTTCAGAGATACTGCAAGTGAACAGGCCCTTTGGCCCACCAGGTCCACGTCGACCCTATCCTACACACACCAGGGTCATTTTTTAAAAGCATTTATACCAAGCCAGTTAACCTACACAGACTTGTACGTCTTTGGAGTGTGGGAGGAAACCAAAGATCTCGGAGAAAACCCACACAAGTCACGGGGAGAACGTACAAACTCCGCACAGACAGCACCCGTAGTCAGGTCGAACCCAGGTCTGTGGCACTGTAAGGCAGCAACTCTACTGCTGCACCACCCTTTTCCAGACTGTTTGAGTTGGTGGGGAGGGGGGAAGGGGGGAGAGCTGGAAGATGGGAGCATGGCAAACAATGGAAACATTGGAAGGGGCCCTACCCGAAACCGTGTTCTCCAGAGATGTTGCCTGACTCGCAGACGTACTCCAGCACCTTGATCCTACCCAGTGGAAGTGTTGTTAGGCGGGCTGCCATCTCCCCACCACAGAGTCAATAGCTAACCCTTCTGTGTGGGTGCAGCACTGCACGAGGTGACCTCTAGGAGGCAGTCTTGAGCACTGTCAGGATGGACATAGCGTGTCCATTGCAGTGTAGAAGAGGCAGTGGGTCCCTGCTTATCTCGCAGTTGAATTACAGTGGTCTGCCAACGTCTATAGTGTGTGAGCCCACTCATTGTGATCACGGGTGGTGGGAGAGGAGGGGTGGGTCTATCTACAGTGTGGACCTCAACAAGTTCCTCATCTATGCTTTAATCTTTACTGGATGGCATCCACTGCCACCAACCCCCTCCAATACGACAGCTGCCTTCATTTAGACCTTTTTATTTTGGCACAATGATTGAAACTGAAGGGGATCCAATTATGCAAAACCGAGGCATAGGTGGCGCGGTGGCTGAGAGAGATGCTGCCACACGGGACCAGTGACCTAATCCTGTCCCTAGTCTGTGGGGTTCGCATGTTCTTCCTGTCATCGCGTGGGTTTGGAAAGTTAATTGACCTCTGAAAATTGCCCCTTGAGTGTTGGGAGAGGATGCAAAAGTGGGGTATCGTGGAACTAGGGTGAACGGGTGATCGATGGTCAGCCTGGACTCGGTGGGCCGAAGGGCCTGTTTCTATCCTGCATCTTTCAGTCAATAAAAAGGCGATTGGACGATTTCATTGGTGTCGAGGATGAGTGTGTGACCCTCTTCTCCAGCTGCTCTAACTGCATGGTCCTGAACACTAGTGTGTCGACCCAGCAGCAGGTAGTCCCAGTAGAGAAGGGACTTACAGCAGGCAGCTCACCATCCTCCATAGCCAGGATTGTTGGCCATCTCTTAACTGCCTGCAGATTCAGTGTAGAGAGGAACTGCAGATGCTGGTTTACACCAGCAAGCCTGAGCTGCTATCTACCTCATTGGAGACAATCTTTGATCAGACATTACTGGACTTTATCTCGCACTAAACGTTATCCACATTACTCCCTTCATCATGCATCATTCCTCTTAACATGAAAAAGTTACCACTGTTGCTTAGTGCGCACGTCAATAAACTAACCTAATTAACTCAGCTCCTGTATCTGTAAGAAGGAACTGCAGATGCTGGTTTACTGCGAAGTTAGAGGCAAAATTCTGGAGTAACTCAGCGGGTCTGGCAGCATCTCTGGCGAGAAGGAATGGGTGACGTTTCGGGTCGAGACACGAAGTCTGAAGAAGGGTCTCGACCCAAAACATCACCGATTTATTTTCTCCTGAGATGCTGCCTGACCCGCTGAGTTACTCCAGCAATTTCTGTCTGCCTTCTTGCCTGAACATACAAACGTGCAAGCACGTTGAAGTAGCAGAAGAAAATCGGGCTTTCCTCCCCGCCCATTTGGAGACATTATGGCCAATACTGCCCTGAAGGTGTTCCTCTTCCCAACCAAGTTAGAACGGGGACCCCCAATACCAACACTTCTTCAGTTAAGCTTTAGTTTAGTCATAAAAAAGACACAAACTGCTGGAGTATCTCAACGGGTCACGCAGCATCCCTGAGGAACATGGGTTGGTGACGTTTCGGGTTGGGACACTTCTTCAGTAGTTGGGAGGGGGAAGATGAAGATTGGAGGAGGCAGACAAAACCTCTCAAGCAATAGGGACATCTGCAGTTGTTAATGTCATGTTCATTCAAGTTTGGGAAATGGAAGTTGGGGGGACGTCCAATCGTCAAATACTGGGAGATTCACACACTCCCACACTCCAAAGATGTTGGTTAATTTGCCTTTGGTAAAATGTAAATTGTCCCTAGTGTGTAGGATAGTGTACGGGGATTGCTGGCCAGTATGCATTTGGTGGGCCGAAGGGCCTGTTTGTACCCTGTATCTCTAGACAAGCCTAAACTGTACTGGTTTCAAGGCAAGAGACAGCGTTGTGTGTGTTCAGATGCCCAATGATTCAGGGAGATAAATGCCTACGTGTCTTATTTAAATCTCGTTATGAAACGAGTCCTGCCTCAAGCCCATTGGGACTTAGACCTGGAGAGCAAGAAAAAAGTGGAGGGAAAAAATGTAAATATTTATTTTTTTTAATCATCTGACTGGAGAAGGAAAAGGTTCGTCAAAAACATGTTTGTTTCTAGGAAGCTAAAATATCCCACAGATCCCAAAGGATTAATTACGCTCACAGGTTATAGAAATAAAACCGCATTGCTGGATGATGGGACCTGAACTTCATGTTTCCACCTCTCTACAGAGCAGTGGCACCTGTAGAATCCATACCTTCCCTCAGGACATTCCAGGGAGTTGACATTCCCACCAGGAGTATATCGCAGGTTCACGCTAAGCCTCGCATTGGCAGTTGATCAGATCTCCTTTAATGAAGTTAGTGTGCGGTTAGACAGCTCCTGCATCTCACACTGACTAGCACTTTCAACCCTTATTCTGCCCAACCTGTGGGACTATCAGTTTGAGATCCAACAATTGATGATCTCAGGCTTCAGATTGTTCTACGGCACAAGGGCAGGCCCTTCGGCCCATGATGTCTGTACCGAACTTGATGCCAAGGCTGTCACTGACCGACCAAAGCCCGCCATTCCATTGCCTGCTTGTCCGTTTACCAAACTAATCTCCTCCGCCTACACATGGTGCACATCCCAACATCCCCCGCACATCCATATCATCCAAAGACGGACAGAGGGCAGAGGCGTGGTCCCTGGGCTCAGATTGGCACAAGAGGTGGCGTAGCGGTAGAGCTACTGCCTTACAGCGCTAGAGACCCGGGTTCGATCCTGACCACGGGTGCTGTCTGTGCGGAGTTTGTACGTTCTGGTGCTCCAAAGACCTACAGGTTTGTAGGTTAATTGGCCTGGGTAAAATTGTAAATTGCCCCAAGTGTGGGTAGGAAAGCGTTAGTGTGCGGGCGTCCCACGTTTCAAAGGCGTGCAGGTTTCCAGGTTAATTGGCCTCCATAAAATTGTCCCTAGGGCTTAACGTTCAGGTGATCGCTGGTCTCCCACACTGTATAAGTAAAAACAAAAAAATGCCACAAACATATCTGCTTCGATCACCACTCCCGGCAGCGAGTTCCACGCACTCCGTGTAAAAGAACCTGCTAAAGATCCACCCGCACCTCTGGCATTCCAGAGAAAACAGTCCAAGTCTGTCCAACCCCCTCCATGTAACTCATTCCCCCCCATTGTACACATCAATCTGGTAAACCTCTTCTGCATCCTCTCCAAAGCCTCCACATCATCTAGAGTCAAGAGTGTTTCATTGTCATGTGGCCCGAAACGGAACAATGAAATCCTTCCTGTATTGGGGCGACCAGAACTCACCCAAACCTCCAAATACAGTCTGATACAGCTGCAAGCTCTATAGGACTAGAATGCACTGTAAGGAGTATATAGGATGAGCCGTGTTACCCGTGTGTCCACTATAGCTGAAGGGGGAAGTCTTTTAGGACCAAGATGAGAAGATCTTTTTTCACACAGAGAGTGGTGAGTCTGTGGAATTCTCTGCCACAGAAGGTAGTTGAGGCCAGTTCATTGGCTATATTTAAGAGGGAGCTAGATGTCGCCCTTTTTGCTAAGGGGATCAGAGGGTATGGAGAGAAGGCAGGTACAGGATACTGAGTTGGATGATCAGCCATGATCATATTGAATGGCGGTGCAGGCTCGAAGGGCCGAATGGCCTACTCCTGCACCTATTTTCTATGATTTCTATGATTCTATGATTCCAGCTATAAAGGAAACGCAGGGACAATAATTTAATGAGGTTATTCTCCATTATGTGAAACACTGTCAAGAGGCAAGTTAGACACAATTAGACAAGGGGTTAAGTCATAGAATCATAGAGTGATACAGTGTGGAAACGGGCCCTTCGACCCAACTTGCCCACACCGGCCAACATGTCCCAGCTATACTAGTCCCACCCATATCCCTCCAAACCTGTCTTTTGACCCATATCCCTCCAAACCTGTCCTATCCATGTACCTGTCTAACTGTTTCTTAAATATTGCAATAATCCCTCAACTACCTCCTCTGGCAGCTTGTTCCATACACCCAC
Source organism: Raja brachyura (assembly GCA_963514005.1). The sequence goes on from OY740811.1 coordinate 9,325,242, forward strand.
CACCCTTTGTGTGATAACATTACTCGTAAGATTCCTAGTAAATCTTTTCCCCTTCACCTTAAACCTGTGTCCTCTGGTCCTCCATTCCCATTCCCATTCCCTGGGCAAGAGACTGTGCATCTGCCCGATCTATTCCTCTCATGATTTTATACACTCATCCTCCTGCGCTCCAGGGAATGGAGTCCCAGCCTGCTCGACCCCCCCCCCTAGAACTCAGACCCTCGAGTCCTGGCTACATCCTCGTAAGTGTTTAAACTCTTCGACCTACTGAAGACCCTTTGGCAGTGACTTCCACAAGAGACGTCTCCAGACACAGCTCAGTTGCGGCTGTTTAGAGCCTTTGCTTCCTCGAGAACCACTCGCTTTCCAAGTGTTTACAGCTAATCCGACATTTTCTCTGCAGAAAACCCAGCAGCCGTCGTTAAAATGATATATGGACGGCCGCTCGTGATATTGAACAAAAAAAATGCCTGTGAACTATTCACTTTGACAATGTTCAAACAGTTCAAAAATGCTATTGTAATAATGCTCCCTATATGGAAGTACAACGCTGGTTATATCGACTCGAAGCTGGGATCGAGTCAGGCAGAGTACAAGACATTACCCATGACTGAGACTTTTTACAGAAGGAATCTAATACTTATCCTGATGAGTTTTCGCTTTGCTGGTTGTACTTACTGTCCCACATTTGTAGGTAGGATCAGCACGCTGGGAATAGCGGTCGGGGTTATTTTGGGGGTAAATGGTCAACTTGCTGTTGTGTTGTGTTTAAGAGTTTCGGAAAGGTGGTGGGAAAGCCTCAATTAGTTGAGTGGTTCTTCATTTGTCACGCATGCACAAGACAGTGGGATCCTTCTGCACGACCCACAAATACACAGTCGCCATCTTATAGCGCCGTTCCCAACCCTCTGTAAATAAGGCGCATTTTTCCGCTGCCTCCCGGGGCTGGTGCATCTTGCGGGACGGTGGCACAGCAGTAGAGTTGCTACCTTACTGCGCCAAGAGACCGCAGGCTACGGGTGCTGTCTGTACGGAGTTTGCAAGTTCTCCGCATGAACGCCTGGGTTTTCTCCGGGTTTAGTTTAGTTTAGTTTAGTTTAGAGATGCTGTACGGAAGCAGGCCCTTCGGCCCACCGGGTCCGTGTCGACCAGCGATCCCCGCGCACTAACACTATCCTACACACATCAGGGACTGTTTACACATACACCAAGCTAATGAGCCTACAATCCTGTACGTCTTTGGAGTGTTGGAGGAAACTGAAGATCTCGGAGAAAACCCACGCGGTCACGGGGAGAACGTACAAACTCCATACAGACAGCACCCACGGTCAGGTTCGCCCCCGCGTCTCCGGCGCTGCAAGCGCTGTGAGGCAGCAGCTCTACTGCTGCGCCACCGCGTCGAGTTGCTGCCTTACTGCACTTGCCACGCCGTGTTCTCCCGTTTCCTCCCACACTCCAAAGACGTACAGGTTGGCAGGTTAATTCGCTTGGTAACATTGTAAATTGTCCCTAACGTGTGTAGGATAGTGTTAGTGTGGCAGGGATTGCTGGTCGGCACGAACTCGGTGGGCCGGAGGGTCTGTATCCGCGCTGAATCACGAAACTAAGCTAAAGCGGACAGGTGGGACTAGTGTAGATGGGGCGTCTTAGTCAGCATGGGCAAGTTGGGCCGAAGGGCCTGTCTCTATTACTCTAATTCCCATTGCTCTTCACTCTTCACTCTGCAGTGAGACAACCCTGGCACTGCCCATGTGCGTTCTAAACAAATTAAACCTCCCCTCGGTAAACACAATTATTGGACCAGCTGAAGGAAAAGTAGCTCAATGCTGAAAAGGCTTTTGACTTATAAAGTATTCATTGTCTCCTAGTAACAGGCTATAGTTTATCATTTCACCTGAAATTACAATGGAAACTGATACCTTATCACTGGGCCACAGAGAAGGAGACACCAACTGAAAGGCTGGAATGCGTATTTTTACCATAACAGCCTGAATCTCAAATTTCAAACGAAGTATGAATAGAAAGCTTGTTTTATTATCAAAGCAACATTAGGTCTGAAATTGCTGCAGTTGATAAAAATCACAGATACTATACAATCAATGCAATAAACATAATTGGCTTCAGATATTTAAGGCTGCAATGACTCCAGCTATCTGCCCCACTTACAACTGCAATGCCTCCCGTATATATTGTCAACTACATGGAGTGAACCAGGCCTGGTGAAATGGAAATTAGATAAATATTTGAACACCGCCAGTAATAATCACCCATCAATTTGATCATGGCTGATCTTCCCCCGAACCTTGTGCCCTAGTTAGTTCAGCATGTAATCATGTCCTTTGGCCCGCTCAGTCCACGCCGACCACCGATCACCCGCTCACACTAGTTCTATGGCAATTTACAGAGGCCACTTATCCTACAAACCCGCACCTCTTTGGGATGTGGGAGGAAACCGGAGTGCCCAGATAAAACCCACGCGGTTGCAGGGAGAACCTGCAAACTCCACACAGACAGCACCCGAGGTCAGGATCGAACCTGGGTCCCTGGCGTTGAGGGCTGCCGCCCAGACTAGTTTGTGCTCTCCTATCACTGCTCGTTCAAAAAATCGACCTCTCTTTTTAAACAGTGGCGCAGCAGTGGAGTTGCTGCCTTACAGCGCCAGAGACCCACGTTCCATGCTGACTACAGGTGCTGTCTGTACGGAGTTTGCACCTTCTCCCCGTGACCGTGTGAGTTTTCTCCGGGTGCGTCCCACACTCCGTTGACCACTGACCGCTGTAGAATCCCGACCAAAGAAGTGTCCCGACCTGAAACGTTGTCTACCCATGTTCTCCAGAGATGCTGCCTGACTCCCTGAGTTACTGCAGCACTTTGAGTCTCTTGGTGTCTCATCAGCATCTGTAGTTCCTTGTGTCTACCCGGGCGACAAGAAGGCAGCTAATGTTAATCATCAGATGCCCGCACCACCCTTGCCACGCTCTCATCTCACTGCCACCATCAGCAAGAGGATGCAGGAGCCTGCCGACCATCTCCAGGTTGAAGACTAGCTTCTTCCTATCAACTGTCACGCACCTGAACCAACCCTAACTACAGCCCCACCTCAGCACCAAACTACTATGGACTTTACACTATGGAGGTTACACTGGGCACTTTGGCTTGCAGTGTTATGGCTTGGATACCTACTGTAGGTCAAGCTGATAATTACAGTATTATTGCTGGTCGTATATTGATTGCTGTTTAATGTGACCATAAAGCTGCAATAGGTAAGGGTTTCATGGATCTGGTCCCAGTGCATATGATCATTAAACACTCTCCACTCTTGAACTATAAAGCCATCAGGTTGTTGTTCAAATCCATCCAGTTCAGGGAAGAGAATCCACCGTCCTTACCCTATCTGACCTCTACGTGACTCCTGATCCTCCAGAGTTGACATTGCCTCCTCTGCCTTGGGGCAATTAGGGAAGGACATTCATTACTACTGAAGATAGACACAAAATGCTGGAGTAACTCAGCGGGGCAGGCAGCACCTCTGGAGAGAAGGACTGGGTGATATTTCGGGTCGAGACCCTTCTTCAGACTAATTACTACTAGAAACATAGAAACATAGATAGAAACATAGAAAATAGGTGCAGGAGGAGGCCCTTTGGCCCTTCGAGCCAGCACCGCCATTCATTGTGATCATGGCTGACCGTCCCCTATCAATAATCAATAACTACAACTACCACATAGTTATAAGTATGGTCCATAAATAGGTGGGAGCAGTGACTAGTAGTTTTGTGTTCATTCATGGAATCTGGCCATGATGACCAGGGCGATTGGTGTTCCATGGGCAAGGCCCATCTCTAAAGGCCATGAGCGGCCATCTTGATCCTCTGCAGTTCATGAGGTGAGGGTTAGATTGGGAAGTGTGTGATTGTGGCAAATATACAACGAGGGGATGGACTTTGCCCGTCTGTGACATCTACATCCATTGAATGAGGAAATTCTCTCTCATCTCTCCTGTGGGAATTCCAACCCACGGCCTCCTGGTGCAGGTGGATGGTGGTGAGGCAGTCCGTGAGCGGAATTACCTCCTTCCCCCTTTAACTGCACGTGTTTCTCGAGGGTGCTTTGGTTTCCTAACACGTCTCTTATACATGGAAGGGTAATTGACCATTATAGATACTCCAAGGGTGTAGAGATGAGGAGTTGAAGGGAAGGTGGTGTGACAAAATGGGATTAGTGCAAGATAGTGTAAGTGAAGGCACCTACCTAACGAGGGCACACACCACCAGACTCAGCAACACCTCTGTTACCACACTACTGAATTCTCCTCCATTAAGCAAGTGGATAGCTCCAATCTTCCAACCTACCTTGATTACAGCCGCTGCACTTTTCCCTGCAACTTTTATGCTGCAATACTGCAAAGCTATACTCTGCACTCTGGTATTTTCTCTCTGCACCACCTGTCATTGTATTCTTGGACAGTACAATCTGATTTAAGAAGCAAAAACGCAAACAAAAGCTTTTCACTGTACCTGAGGAGAAGTGACACTAATAAACCAATGTAGTATGAGCCTGTCGGCCACAGGTACCAGTGCACGTGGAGATGTTCATTGACCAGTATGGGTAGTGGGTGTATGGAATGAGCTGCCGGAGGAGTGGTTGAGGCAGACACCATTGCAACGTTTCCGCAGGTTCACCATCCTCGGCCCCTCGACTCCCACTACTGGAAGCATGCTCCCCACATCCACCATTCTTACCATTACAAGGTCTTCCCATTCAAACCACTCTATCCAGGTAATACCACTGCATGTCGAGGGGAAGGGGCTGGGGATAACATTCGCTGGCACTTGCAAGGTATTAATGCCACTTTCCGCTTAAAAATTGGAGCCTGAATGTTGCCCAGGCCCCTACATGCATGATCACTGAGACAAAGACAGATTGGAGCCTGGTGGACAGATCGGCTGCCAGGGTTTGATGGGACGTGAGACAACATGGGTAAGGATTTCAACGTCGATTTAGCCAAATCCATCCACGTGGCTAATGGAGTATTGGCCAAGATCCGAGAGATATCTTTTATTTGAGGTGGGGGTGGTGGAGGAGGGAGGGGGGGGTGGTTTGCGGGAGAGAGCAGGGAATGGTTTATAACGAGAGCGGGGTGTCTGAACACAGTGGGTAGTGTGTGGGGCTTGAGCAGGGCTGTCGACAGTGTCTTGTACTCAGCAGCCGGCCTGCTATCTCCTGGTAATTTACTGCAAATATCGCCGCTGTTTCAAAATTTCATGGGGGTGGCAGTTTGAATGTGACATTCTGTACGGCTGGGTCAGGCACAGGATGGCTCGCAGAATAATTACAGCCTGTAAATTTGCAAATCCACCACACAGCTGCTTGCACATGTCACTAGCAACAGATTGCAAACTATTTTGTTCTTCGCTCCTTGACTCAATTTGCAAAAAACAAAGGCGTAGAGGACATCACCGGGTGTTGTCTCCACCCTTCTCCCCCACTCCCCACCCCCCCCCCCACATTCCCCACCCCTCCCACCCCTCCTCACCCCCTCCCCTACACCCCTCCCGACCCCTCCCCCACCCCTCACCCACCCCTGCCCACTCCTCCCCCACCCCTCCCCCACCCCCCCCCCACCCTCATACCCCTCCCCAACCCTCACTCACCCATCCTCCAACCCTACCCCCCCCCCCCTCATCCCACCCCACTCCGCTGAACTTTGACCCCCGTACCACCGACCAATTTCCACAACATGGCTCCTGGGCCTAACCTTCAGGCTTCTGTCTGACAAATCTCCGACACGCTGATTTCTGCACGTTTGTCCCCAGGGTCACCCCACAACGAAAGCCACCATTTTAGTTGCTAATTGCATTTTATTTACATCCTAATTATCGAGCCGGAAGATCACCCCCCTTTTTATTTTAAAAGAGGGGCGGCACGGTGGCGCAGCAGTAGAGTTGCTGCCTTACAACGCCAGAGACCCGGGTTTGATCCTGACTGCAGTGCCCTCGGCTTCACCTCAACCACACACCAGCACTATGCTATACAATGGGGATCATTTACAATCTTTACCAAAGCAAATTAACCTACAAACCTGTCCGTCTTTGAAATGTGGGAGGAGACTGGAGCACCCCGAGAAAACCCACGTGGGTCACAGGGAGCACATGCGAACTCCGTACAGACAGCATCCGTGCCACTGTGCCGAGTGCTTCTTTTCAGTAAATATCTGAAAAGCTACTTCTGAGGAGTCATCTGGGAGGGAATAAGGAGATGGCACTAATCTCTGAGGTGGTTCTCAGTGCTGTGAGGGAGCTATGCCCCCCCACCCCAGGCTTTCACCCGCTCTTTGGCCAGTCAATGGGACTCGGATGCATGGTCTGGAGCTAACGTGGTCGCCAGCTCTTACAACGCTGCACGAGGGAAAGGGACCTCACACACACACACACACACACACACACACCTCTAGATTCAGGGACATTTTGTTCTCAGCTGTTATCAGCAACTGAACCATCCCACCACAACCAGAGAGCAGTGCTGAACTACTATCTACCTCATTGGTGACCCTCAGACTATCCTTGATCAGACTCTACCAGCTCTGCCTTGCACTAAACGATATTCCCTTATCATGTTTCTGTGTTAATGGCTCGATTGTAATCGAGTATTGGGTATCTGCTGAGTGGATAGCACACAACACTGTACCTCAGTACACATGACCATAAACTGATCTGAACTGAACTGAGGTGTTTAGTGATTGAAAAGACAAGGCTTGTATTCTATAGACTGGAGTTTAGAAGGATGAGCGGGAATCTTATAGAAACATATAAAATTATACAAGGGCTGGACAAGCTGGGTGCAGGAAAAATGTTTCCAATGTTGGGTGAGTCCAGAACCAGGGGCCACAGTCTTAGAATAAAGGGGAGGCCATGTAAGACTGAGGTGAGAAAAAACGTTTTCACCCAGAGAGTTGTGAATTTGTGGAATTACCTGCCACAGAGGGCAGTGGAGGCCAAATCACTGGATGGATTGAAGAGAGAGTTAGATAGAGCTCTTGGGGGACTAGTGGAGAAGGCAGGCACGGGTTATTGATTGGGGACGATTAGCCATGATCATATTGAATGGCGGTGCTGGCTCGAAGGGCCGAATGGCCTCCTCCTGCACCTATTTTCTATGTTTCTATGTGATTTGCAGCTCACCAGCCCCTGTTCCCACACCAGGTGATTAATTCTGCTGCCGTGGAAATGTTCCGGCCCAGAGTTAGACGGCGGGCGGTGGACTGCGGGCAGGGACACGGAGCAAACAGCTCGTTTCTCACAGTTTCTCCATTTATAGCAACCGAGAAAAGGACTGTCTCCTTATAAGGTCCCAGAACATGTTTTCCATTTGTTTCCGGGGATGGGCTGGATCAACCAGCTCTCACATCTCTGGCGGTTTACCTCACACTGGAAGGTTGCCCCGTTTCCCTTCTGTGGCCTGTGCCAGTGTGCAGTGTGTAGGCCGCTGTTGCATCCTCACCTTCAAACCTATCGTCGCGAGAAGTCCGGCATTTTGACTTGGAAGTTGTTTCTCTGCACTTGTAATTTTTCTCTTTTTTTTAACCATGAGCAAACAATTCAGCCTGTCATCCCCCACACATTGTCTCATTCCAGAACCTTCCTCATGCTTTTTGAAAACTACATTTCGATCTGTTCATTCCAGATCACAGCAGTTTGCAGCATTATTCCGTTTTTCCTCGTGGTTTCTTTTGGTTTAGTGTTGGGATAGAGCGTGGTTGAGTTTAGAGACACAGGCCCTTCAGCCCATCGATCACCCGTTCACACTAGTTCTATGCTAACCCACTTTCACATCCGCTCCCTACACACGAGGGGGCAATTTTCAGAATCCAAATTAACCTACAAACCTGCACGTCTTTGGGATGTGGGAGCAAACCGAAGCTGCCGGAGGAAACCCATATTGGTCACAGGGAGAACGTGCAAACTCCACACACACAGACAGCACCCAAGGTCAGGATTGAACCTGGGTCTCTGGCGCTGTCAGACAGCAGCTCTACCATCTACAGCCCACCTTGTGATTGCATTTAAAGCCCATTCCCCACCATCATCCTTAACTCAGTCCACCACAGCGTAACTACAGGCTACACCGACAGACTCCCCCAGTTTGCTTTTCGGGCTCCTCTTTCACCAGAGACTCCCCTCTCACAAGCCAAGGACCCTCAGCTGACAAACGTGCGACAGAGAAGGCAGACAGTGTCGGCATCGCTGCTCGGACGACGTCAATGCCCCTCGCTCCTGTAACCCAGTTCATCCTTAAATTACAGCGTTGCTTTGTTGATTTATTTTCCTGCTTGTCTTTGGCCAGGAGAAAATGGCGTTAATTTTTTTATTACCTGTTTGATAGCGCTGGCTTATTATTCTGCCCCCTTAATGTTCCCTGTAGCCTTGGTAACCAAATGAATCAACGGCCGCAAGAAAATGAGATGATTAAACAGGTCACCCCTGGAAAACAAATTTGCTTTGGTGAGCACAATTTGTGTACTTAGCTTTGGCTGCTACAGTTTACTAACAGGTCTACTGTTTCAAAAGGGCAGGGGGCAATTAACCCCACCCTTTGGGGGTCCGTATCCTCCCTCCGACTTCTGATTTACTTTGAAGTGAAAGTCAAAACGAGAATGTGGTTTACTCTGCAAATGACGCAAGGGGTTTTGTTTTTGCTGTGAAACTGCCTCCTGACAGGTCTGCCGTGATCACAGAGGGTGTGTGCGCGACCTTGAATAAGCACTGATAAGGTCATAAGTCATAGGAGAAAATTAGGCCATTCGGCCCATCGCCTCTAAGGTCTTAAGGTCATATGTGATTCTGTTCCATTCTGTTTTGTAGTTTTTTTACACAATCCGCAAGCATTGCCACTTATCATTTCACTGCACATCTCGTATGCGTATGTGACAAATAAACTTCACTTGGACTAAGTGACAGGAGTATAATTAGGCCATTTGGCCCATCAAGTCTACTATGCCATTCAATCATGGCTGATCCACCTCTCCCTCTTCACCCCATTCTCCTGCCTTCTCCCCATAACCTCTGACACCCGTACTAATCAAGAATCTATCTGTCCCTGCCTTAAAAATGTCCGCCGACTTGGCCTCCACAGCCTTCCGTGGTAAAGAATTCCACAGATTCACCACCCTCTGACTAAAGACATTTCTCCTATTCTCCTTCCTAAAAGAACGTCTACTCCACCATTCAATCATGGCTGATCTATCTCTCCCTCTCAACCGCACTCTCCTGCCTTCTGTCACATTTCTCTGACTATTTCACCAGAGAGCATTGGTGCCTCAACCAAGATTTACTCCTCAGTCAGGGGTTGAAAGCAATTTAAATTTCTCACCTATAACATCGCAGTGCTAACTTTGCTGATTACACCCACTGGTACCGACCATTGGCCATCCTTGTTCCCGTGCCACTTTCATTAGTTCATAGGTCATTTGGAGCAGAATTAAGCCATTCGGCCCATCAAGTCTAATCTGCCATTCAATCATGGCCGATCTATCCCTCCCGCTCAACCCCATTCTCCTGCCTTCTTCCCACAATCCCTGGCATCTGTACTAGTCAAGAATCTATCTATCTCTGCCTTAAAAATATCAACTGACGTGGCCTCCACAGCCTTCTGTGGCAATGAGTCCCACAGATTCACCACCCTCTAACAAAATAAATGTGTCCTCATCTCCTTCCTAAAGGAACGTCCTTTAATTCTGAGGATATGATCTCTGGTTCTAGACTCTCCCACTAGTGGATGCATTCTAACATAGAAACATAGAAAATAGGTGCAGGAGGAGGCCATTCGGCCCTTCGTCCAGCACCGCCATTCATTGTGATTATGGCTGATCATCCCCTATCAAAAACCCGTGCCTGCCTTCTCCCCATATCCCTTGATTCCACTAGCCCCTAGAGCCCTATCCAACTCTCTCTTAAATCCATCCAATGATTTGGCCTCCACTGCCCTCTGTGGCAGGGAATTCCATAAATTCACAACTCTCTGGGTGAAAAGGTTTTTTCTCACCTCAGTCTTAAATGACCTCCCCTTTATTCTAAGACTGTGGCCCCTGGTTCTGCACTCGTCCAACATTGGGAACATTTTTCCTGCATCTAGCTTGTCCAGTCCTTTTATAATTTTATTTGTTACTATAAGATCCCCCTCATCCTTCTAAACTCCAGTGAATACAAGCCTAGTCTTTTCAATCTTTCCTGATATGACAGTCCCGCCATCCCAGGGATCAATCTCATGAACCTACGTGAATCTTGTGAATCCTCTCCACAACCAGGCTGATTTATCCCAAAGGGGTCTTTGCAAAATTCTGAGTCGGTTCCCTCGGTTAGTCCACTGTAACATTAGTAATTGTTGGCGATGTTTGACCATCGACTTTGGTGCCTTTCGTAGAAAGTGATAAATTATTTTCAAGTCTACAAGGTTCCTTCGGAATCAACGTTAACCTTGAACCCTGGATAGACACAAAATGGGTGGAGTAACTCAGCGGGTCAGGCATCATCTCTGGAGCAAAGGAATAGGTGTCGTTTCGGGTCGACACCCTTCTTCAAATCTGAGAGTCGGGGGAGAGGGAAACGAGAGATATCAAGAGGTACAAAGAACAAAGGAATGGAAGGCATGAAGTGAACAAATCAAAGCCAGCTACGATGATCAAGGAAAAGTGGAGCCCACAATGGTCCATTGTTGGCAATGGAAAATATGATAACGAGGGGATATGAACAGTGCAACTAGTAGGACTACTAGGGTGGGGGAGGGATGGAGCGAATCCTGGATATTGTTTCCAACTTCCTGCCCTCTGTAAAATGCCCTCCAATTTTGTAAAGAGTTGTGAGTCTGGGGAATTCTCTGCCTCAGAGGGCGGTGGAGGCCGGTTCTCTGGATACTTTCAAGAGAGAGCTAGATAGGGCTCTTAAAAATAGCAGAGTCAGAGGATATGGGGAGAAGACAGGATCGGGGTACTGATTGGGGACGATCAGCCATGATCATATTGAATGGCGGTGCTGGCTTGAAGGGCCGAATGGCCTACTCCTGCACCTATTGTCTATTGAATATTGACAGGACTCCATCAGGTTGCGTTACACTTTGGTCCTTCCCACCAGGATGGCGTGCTGTCCAAACTATTCCGCCCTCTGTCGGACGATTGAATTTTGTGTCCCTGTCCTGTAGTGCTGTGTTGTGCACCAGCCCCAGAACCCACACGTCCATCCCTCCATGCAGCCGACATGGAGGACACTTTCTCCTCCCCTCGTACCAAAATGATTTCCCTGCAATCGCGCGGAGGTTTCCGACGGAGGTGCAGCCTCGCTGAGTAAATACTCGAGGCGGAGAGTTCTGCCCCGACCTTCAGGAAAACCAGCTCTTTAGCAGAGAGAGATGATAACAAAAATACACAAGCCTGCAAACAGATTATATTTTAAAAAAGTGTGTCAAAGCTGGAAGTGGGTTGGTTATGGCGAGGAGAAGCACATTTAAAGCCTGTTGCCGTTTGGCTTGGCACTTGGGGATGGGGGTCACAAGGTGACAGCTCTTGTTTGTCCAAGGTCACCGACAATGACGCAGTTTACGATCACATTGATTAAAGACCTTTGTCCACAGCCTGGAGTTATTCAAATATTTGGGCACTCACTCCGAAATACTTGAGAAACAAGATTCAAATAAAGCTAGATCTGGGATTGAAGTGGTATCAGTAAATATTCCCCAGGTGCCCGCCTCTCCAACAGAAGCCACATTTATAGAGTCATAGAGTGATACAACGTGGAAACAGGCCCTTCGGCCCAACTTGCCCACACTGGCCAACATGTCCCATCTACACTAGAGCCACCAGCCTGTGTTTGGCCCATATTTCTCCAGACTTCCCATGTTCTATCCATGTACCCGTCTAATTGCTTCTTATTCATTGTGATAGTCCCTGCCTCAACTATCTCCTCCGGCAGCTCGTTCCATCCACCCTCCACTTTTTGTGTGAAAAAGTTAACACTCAGATTCTAATAAAATCATCCCCCGCTCACCTTAAACCTCTGCCCTCTGGTTCTCGATTCACCTACTCTGGGCAAGAGACTCTGTGCGTTTCTTGATTTTGTATTCCTCTATAAGATAACCACTCAGCCTCCTGCGCTCCAGGGAATGCTCCCAGTCTGCTCAACCTCTCCCTATAGTTCAGACCGTCGAGTCCTGGCAACATCCTTGTAAATCTCCTCTGCACCCTTTCAACTTAATAACATCTTTCCTGTAACATGGTGCACAGAAGTGAACACAATACTCTAATTTCAGCGGTAGAGTTCCTGCCTTACAGTGCCAGAGACCCAGGTTCTCGACTACGGGTGCTGTCTGTACGGAGTTTGTATGTTCTCCCATGACCGTGTGGGTTTTCTCCGGGTGCTCCGGTTTCCTCCCACGCTCCAAAGGCGGTTAATTGGCTTCGACGAAAATTGTAAATTATCCCTCGCGTGTAAGATAGCGCAAGTGTACGGGGATCGCTGGTCGGCAGGGAATCGGTGGGCCGAAGGGCCTGTTTCTGCGCTGCATCTCTAAACTAAACTGAACTAAACTAAAAAGTCAGTCTAATCAACTTAACTGGAGGTTGAAATGATTACCATAATTGGAGGTCAATGTTATTGTGCTGACATTGTCAAGATTATGTTACTAGCCAGAGAGTAAAGCTGTTTAACGAACCCAAGATCAAGGCTATCGGGCTACTAGAGGTCAAGGTTATAGCACTAACCAGACATCGAGGTTATAGCACGGACCACAGTTCAAGATTCCAGTACTAAATAGGGATCAAAGTTATGGTGTTAAATGACTGGCCAACGTCTCTGTATCGAAACTAGGTATCGCGATGATGGTGCTACCCAGCAGCTCAGATTGTAGTGCTCATTCAGGGCTGGTGGTTGAGGCAGATACATTAGCTGTAGACTTTAGAGATACAGCATGGAAGCAGGCCCTTCAGCCCACCAAGTCCATGCCAGCCAGTGATCACCACCTGCACTAACCTACACACGCGAGGGATAAATTTCCAGTTTACCAAAGCCTTACGTATTTGGAGGGTGGGAGGAAACTGAAGCACCCGGAGAAAACCCACGTGGTCACAGGGCAAACGCACAAACTCCGTACTGACAGCACCCATGGTCAGGATCGAACCCGGGTCTCTGGCACTGTAAGGCACTGACCTCTACGCTGCTGTGCCGGCCATAACGATAGTGGCATTTAAGAAACATTTGGGTAGGCATATAGATAAATGTACAGGGGAATGGAGGGAAATGGGCTTGGCATCATGTTCTGCACAGACATTGTGGCCTGTTCTTGTGCTGTACTGTTCTATGTTCTAGAGGTTCAGGTTAGAGCCCTGGCGGTCTTTTAGAAGCTAGCGCTAGTTTATTTTGACGCTCCCAGTCCACTGTGGGTTAAATCGTAGAGTTAATGGAGCCATTTGCTCACAGACACAGGTTAGAATCAGTCCACTATGGTAAATTCCTGGTGTTCAAAGAAGCCGCCCTTGTAAGATTCCTTTCAATTCCAAGTGCAAGTGTTTTGAGTCATCGAGAATCAGTGAGCACGTACGAGGAAATAACATATAAGAGACATGTGGACAGGTAAATGGATAAGTAAGTAAGAAAGCTTATTGGCCAAATATTCACATACAAGGAATTTGCCTTGGTGCTCCGCCCACAAATAACAACACGACATACAGTGACAGTTACGAATGACTCAGAAAACACTAAACATTAATAATAATAAAACATTAATGATAAAACACCATTCATTAGGCACGTGAACCAACAAAATACCAGATCAAAGGGAGGCCACAGATTTTTGGCTGTTGAGTAGAGCAACAACTCGTGGATAAAAACTGTTTTTATGTCTGGCTGTGGCAGCTTTGACGGTCCGGAGTCGCCTTCCAGAGGGAAGTGATTCAAAGAGTTTGTGGCCAGGGTGAGAGGGGTTAGAGATGATCTTGCCCGCTCGCTTCCTGGCCCTTGCAGTAGGTTTAGAGCAGATAGAGTAGGTTTAGAGGGTTATGGCCAGGTGGGACTAGTTTAGATGGGGCATGTTGGTCGGCATGGGCAAGTTGGGCCGAGGGGCCTGTTTCCACGCTGTATTACTCGATGACTCTGACTAGATATTCTTCCACCTGTTACTCCTGTATTAAGGACTGTTGACTCACCAAGTAACGTGTTAGCTGCTAAACAGTAACTGCTGCATCAGCTGGGGATGCAACATCGCAGTGAGAGAACCACTATACAGTGGCAGTCACAGCAGCATTAGGGTCTCACACAGGCCGGCCCACCCCGAGGATGGCTGGATGCTGAGGAGAGCAGTACAGTCAGGTATACGTTAAAAATCTGAAGATGGTTCTGTCCCCAGAGATGCTGCCTGACCCGCTGAGTTACTCCAGCACTTTGTGTCTATCAGCAGTCAGGTAGTTAAGTTGCTAGCATGAGATCAAGGTAACGATGTGAACTAATGATGCTGACACGATTGTAGGGGTTACATGTTTGAGGTTGCAAGTCAATCGGCATGTGGATTGTAATGGCTGTGCCCATATTACAGTTGTACAAGATGTTGGTGAGGCCACACTTGGAGTACTGTGTTCAGTTTTGCTCACCCTCCTACAGGAAGAATGTCATTAAGCTGGAAAAAGGACAGAGAAAATCTACAAAGATGTTGCCAAGACTCGAGGGACTGATCAATAGGGAGAGGTTCGGTAGGCTAGGACTTAAGGGCCTGTCCCACTATCACAACCTAATTCACGACATTTTTTACTTGTGAGCATTTTTCATTATGTTGAAAAAACGCCCATACCTACTTGATGCCACGAGTACCTACGACTAGCATCACGGCCTGCTACGACCTACCTACAGCCTCCTACGACCTCGTGGCGACCATGCTGCGAGTATGAGTCAAGGGCAAACTCGGCAGAGGTTGTGAATTAGGTCGTGAAAGTGGGACGGGCCCATTAATCTTTGGAGTGCAGGAAGCTGAGAGGTGATTTTATAGAGGTGTGTAAAATCACAAGGCAAATAGACAGGCTGAACGCACAGTCTTTTACCCAGAGTAGGAGAATCAAGGACCAGAGGACATAGGTTCAAGGTGAGAGGAGAGAGACTTAATAGGAACCTGAGGGGCAATGTTTTCACTCAGAGGGCGGTGGGTCTATAGAAGGAGCTGCCAGAGGAGGTAGTTGAGGAAGGGACTATAACAGGGTTTGAAAGACATTTTGGACTGGCACATGGATAGGAAATGTTTAGAGGGATATGGGGAAAAATGTGGGAAAATGGGACAAGCTTAGATGGGGTGTGGACGAGTTGGGCCGAAGGGCCTGTTTCCGTGCTGTACGACCCCATGGTATTCCCCCCTCCCTCAGTAATAAATTAAACTACCGCGCATGTATGAAAATCCTGCCAGACAACTCACAGAAACGGCCGATCTTCACTGCCATTTAAAGATTGCACAACACTAGCGGATGAGGTGCTGTTCCTCCAATTTGCACGTGGCCTCACTCTGACAGTGGAGGGGGGAGGGGGGGGGGGGGGGCCAGGGCAGAAGGCTTCCCTGACTCCCCGCCCCTGACTCTCGGTCTGAGGAAGGGTCCCGACCAGAAACCTGACCCATTCCTTCTCTCCAGAGGTGCTGCCCGACCTGCCGCTGAGTGACCCCGGCATTTTGTGTCTAATCCTCGGTGTGAACCAGCATCTGCGGTTCCTTCCGACACTAGCCGGCATGTTAACCGAGTGTTATCACGCAAAGAATTCCTGTCATCATCCGATAGTTTCTGCCTGTTATTCAGCGCTGGGCACAAAATTATTTAGAGGGAATCTGACAAAGAGGTGGAGAGGGTTTTTTTTGTTGTTGTTGCCTGGTTTTGCCTTTTGATAAAAGAAACAGCGCATTTCTTTAATCTCCTCTGTTGCCGTCTGACATTCGAGATAATTTCCGAACATGGTTTCAAAAAAATATATATCACGTGGTGGAGTAATTTCATCCACCATTTGTGGGTAGGGCATCGATGAGTTAATATACCAATCAAATGATTAAAAATAGCCAAGGTCGAATTTCAAGGCAGCAGAAATATCCAGTGGTACTGTATAAAATGTGTCAATCTGAAGCTTCCAGTTACACTTTGGAAAAACTGATTTATACTTCTGGAAAAGAAACAGCCTTTTTTTTTGTTGCCTTGATCATAGATTAAGAGGAAATCTTAATTCCAAAGAAACCGAACATAAAGTTTAGAAACAGTGTGAAATGGCTGTCTTTTAAAAACATATTTGTCTTGACGAAGCATTTAGAAGGTGGGATCCAAGTCTGTAACCTAAGTGTGTGTAAAAAAATGATTTTTTACTGATTGATAAACAGTTTTTGTGGGGAAGTGGGATAAATTTACAGCAATTTTGTCCCCTGGTGGAAAGAGACATGGTGAAGTAACTACCGGAGAGAGAAAATATGTTTAAAGTGATATAGCGCTGGTTGGGCTCTGTATTTGCGACGAAAGCTGTTTCAGGATTAAAGACAGCAATCAACATTTGGTGCGGATTTTTTTTTATTAGTCTGTGTCAGCTCTCCAGTTGCCTGACGTAATTTTCCAAAAATTAGCGTGGCATTTCAATAGCCAGTTGCTGACTCTGACAGGTGGACCGCTCTTCTCTTTCTAATACCATTTTCAAGTGACTCACACGCCATGTGGTGTTAGAAGTCTCTCTTTAAAGAGACACTATCCCTTTTGTCAATCTGCCGCAACACAGAGCAGAGGGAAAAAAAACCTGTTTTAAGCTACTCCCGAACTGGCTTTGAGTTTCTCCTCAGCTGTTGCTTCTGTGCTCTGTGTATTTATCTAACTAAGTTTGGTCTGATAAATTGGCAGCTGCTCGCGAAAATGAACAGCCATCTTTGTTGAGCTGTCTCGAGCGCAGAAATAGGGCCCTTTCTGGGCTGCCGGCACTGACGTCCCCAGTGGTATACAGTGCCACCTCGACAGGCCAGGGCAGTAATTCCAGGAGCAGTTAGCTGTTGCTTGGCGATCTCGCCTCTCGTGTGGCTAATCCGCTCTCCTCTGGGAAGGGCGAGGGGATGATCCTCGAACCTTAGCGCAAAGGGCTGTTTGGATAACCTTTGCAACTGCAAGAGCGAACAAGCATTCTGCATGGGAATTGAGTTTAGAGATACAGCATGGAAACAGGCCCTTCGGCCCTCCGAGTCTGCGCCGACCATCGATTGCCCGTTCAGTTCAGTTTAGTTTATTGTCACTGAAAAGCTTTTGTTTTGTGCTAACCAGTCAGCGGAAAGACAATGCGTGATTACAATCGAGCCATTTACAGTGTACAGATACATGATAAGGTTCACACTAGTTCTATGTTATCACAGTTTAGCATCCACTCCCGACGATCCAGTGGCAATTTTGCAGGAGGCAATTTACCTACAAGCATCCTCTGGTCAGCTCGGAGAATGGGCTCAGGACCACCCTAGTTTCAGGGTGTGCGTCCCTGCACTGCTGACCAAGTGCACACCTTGACTTTACACTTCACTTTAGACTTGAGAGAAACAGCATGGAAAAAAGCCCTTCAGGCCACTGGGTCCGTGCCCACCAGCGATAATCCCGTACACTAGCACTATCCTACTCACACTACGGACAATTTACAATTATCGGAAGACAATTAACCTACAAACTTCTACGTCTTTGGAGTGTGGGAGGGAACCGGAGCACCCGGAGAAAACCCACACGGTCACAGGGGGAACGGACAAAATCCTTGACTTGAAAGGAAGACTTCCGCTGTCCGAGACTCAGGGAGATTTCTTTCTCCTTTCCTTTTGGTGGGAAGGAAGAGGGTCGACAGAGATCAGGAGGAGTTGGGGGGACGGGGATTTCTCAAGCACTGGGATGTGTGGTTGGAGGACCTTGCTCTTTGTAGCCCCAGTTTCAACTGACCCTTAACATAGCAACAGCTCAGTCTGAAGAAGGGTCCCCACCCGAAACGTCATCTAGCCGTGTCCTCCAGAGATGCTGCCTGACCCGCTGAGTTACTCCAGCACTTTGCGTTCTACGCAAGACCCTAGCACCTGCGGTTCCTCGTGTCAGCAGCTCACACGGAGAGAGCTAGAAGCAGCCAAAGGGAGGGAGGAAGGGTAGCAAGGGCTTGATTAAAGATAGAACATAAAGCAGCAAATGCCTCATGGACTCAGAAGCACAAATAACTCCTCTAGTAGATGACGTTTCTTCAGAACTGGAAGTGTGAGAACGCAAGCTCCAAGTTGCAGAGATGGGGAAGGGTGGAGAGGGAGTGTCAGAGATAGATTGAAAACCACAATTCAACACAAAGTGCTGGTGTAACTTAGCAAATCAGGCAGCATCTCTGGAGAACTTGGGTAGGATGGATACATTTAATAAGAACTTGAGGGGTAACTTTTTCACACAAGAGGTGGTGGGTGTATGGAACGAGCTGCCTGAGAAGGTAGTTGAGGCAGGGACTATCCCAAAGTTTAAGAAACATTTAGACAGGTACATGGATAAAGGTTTAGAGGGATATGGGAGAAACCCAGGCAGGTGGGACTAGTGTAGGTGGGACATGTTGGTTGGCATGGGCAAGTTAGGCCGAAGGGCCTGTTTCCACAGGACTCAACTGAACAAGATTGGCCCAGTGACACACATGCTGGTGAATCGGTTAGAGGAATGGCTGCCACAGATAATCTGTCTGGAGGAGGCGTAAATAGCGCGGAAGATGAATGAAGGACATAGAGGGAACAGGGAGAAAGTCGAGCATAGCAGTGGTTGTAAATCTCAAACAGAACAGTTGCGATTTAGTTTATCGTCACGTGTTGCGAGGTACAGTGAAAAGCTTTTGTTGCGTGCGAATCAGTCCGCAGAAAAACTATACATGATTACAGTCAAACCATTCACAGCGCATGGATACATGATAAAGGGAATAACGTTTAGTGCAAGGTAAAGCCAGCAAAGTCCGATCATGGATAGTCCGAGGGTCACCAATAAGGCAGACCAGAGTCCAGGTCTTAGTTAGACACAAAATGCTAGAGTAACTCAGCGGGACAGGCACATGGATCCTTCTCTGGAGAGAAGGAATAGGATATCCAGAGATGCTGCCTGTCCCACTGAGTTACTCCAGCATTTTGTGTCGACCTTTGATTTAAACCAGCATCTGCAGTTAATTCCTGTACATTTTGTCCAGGTGGGGGGGGGGGGGGGGGGGGGGGCTGAGAGAGGGTGGGTTGACCAAGGAGGGTGCGTGGTGGGGGAATGCTCAAAGGCCAGGTCAAAGGGGGTGGAGCATTGAGCAGGTCACCTCGACTGCCCACAGTACAGAGGGTGGGGCAACTGGGCTTCAGTGAAGACCCCACCACTGGCATGGTGACCAGGAACGTTCTTGGGATACATTTCCTGGAAGCTAATTTGTACGGTTAGAAAGATGAGGAGCACATAATCCTGTACTTGTGAGTCAACCCTGTCATCGATACATCGCTAATCATTCAGGCATTGATTAGAAATTTTGTCACTAAACTAAAATGGATGTGATAAAAAGCAACTTGTCCTCTAGACCTTGTCCAGCTTGGTTGGACGTTACGCCGGGGCTTTGAATGCAAGCCGTGCACTAAGGAACTGCAGATGCTGGTTTACACCGAAGATAGACACAAAATGCTGGAGTAAATCAGCGGGACAGACAACATCTCTCGAGAGACGGAATGGGTGACGTTTCGGGTCAAGACCCTTCTTCAGACTGAGACTCAAGAAGGGTCTCGACCCGAAACATCAGGGATGTTGCCTCCAGCATTTTGTGTCTATCTTTTGAATGCAAAACCAGTTACTGGCCATTCCAGTGGTTTGTAGCAGCTTTCTCACTGACACTGGGGCAATGAGACCCGTGTATGACTGTACTGGAAGCAAGGCTCAATCAAAGGCACGGTATAGTCACCCTCACCACAGAGGCCAACAGTTGTAAGTGGGAGCAGCCCATTTGTCTGTTGTTACCTCTCGTGTTGTGAGAGAAGACCTGGTCATCTTTAGTTTAGTTTAGGTTAGTTTAGTTTCGAGATATAGCACAGAAACAGGCCCTTCGGCTCAGCAAGTCCATGCCGACCAGTGATCCCCCGCACATTAACACCACCCGACACACACCAGTGACAATTTACATTTATACCAAGCCAATTAGCCTACAAACCTGTACGTCTTTGGAGCGTGGGAGGAAACCAGAGCACCTGGAGAAAACTCACACAGATAATGGGAAGAACGTACAAACTCCATACAGACAGCACCTGTAGTCAGGATCGAACCCGGGTCTCTGGCGCTGTAAGGCAGCAACTCTACCGCTGCGCCACTGTGCCGCCTTATCTCTCGAAAAGGCTGTGTTCGCTTCAACAGCAATAAGAATGCAAGCTACTAGAGGAAGTGAGGGGGTCGCGCAGCGTCTGTGGAGTCAAAGTATAGTTGACGATTCAGGTCCAAACCCTGACTTAAAATGTTAGTGGAAAGGGGAGAGAGCCAATATAAAGGGGCTGAGGCTGGAGCTGTGTGGACAAACCTCTCAGTTGCTAACTCCTGCCTCACCCACTGGCTAATTCCCCTCTCCCCCTGAGTCCCAAAGGAGAGCCCTGATCCAAACCATCGGCCATCCCTCTACCTCCACAGATGCTGCCCGGCCTGCTGAGTCCCTCCAGCAGTTCATTGTTTTACCCCAGATTCCCAATTGGGAGCAGCACGGTGGCGTAGTGGTAGAGTTGCTGCCTTACAGCGCCGGGGGGACCCGGGTTCGATCCTGACCACGGGTGCTGTCTGTGCGGAGTTTGCCCGTTCTCCCTGTGGCCGCATGGGTTTTCTCCGGGTTCTCCGGTTTCCTCCCATTCTCCACAGATGTGCAGGCTTGTAGGTTAATTGCCTTTGAGGAAAAACATTTGTAAATTGCCCCTAGTGTGTGAGGTATTGCTGGTGTACGGGGATCGCTGGTCGGCGCGGACTCGGCGGGCCGAAGGGCCTGTTTCCGCGCTGTTTCTCTAAAGTAAACTAAAATTCCAGCATCTGCCGTCTCTTGTGCTTCCTGACTGTGGTAGCTCCAAAATAGACTAACATCAGCTCTAGTTGCTGTGTGTATTAGAAGAGCCAGTCTGCGCTGATTTTTGCTTATCCTTTACTGGCTAACCCAACACTTTTTCAAGTGGGTGACGGGTGGGTGGAAGATAGGAATATAAAAAATCACATCAGCAACCCCTAAAATGTACCATTACTCTTTCATATCCTGTAGTTAGGAACACGGGTCTCAGTGGAGAGCTGCTGTTTAATAGTCACCATATTTCTGCCACATAAATGGAAGGGATTCTTTATCAACGTTCTTCCGGTAACGCAGTGTTGATGTACTTGTGATTGATTCCAAAGATATTTACCTATAATGCTTCCCACTAAAACCATTACTCTTCACTGCTGTGTGAAATACCCTGCAGTTCCATAAAACCCTGGTCTCGTTCCTCAACTCAGCCTGTTTCGTGCTCTCGCTGCATGGCCGCAGTGATTGTTGCAGGAACTACTATCCGGTGAGGGTCCTTATTGCAGCATGTCAGTGGATTAAGGGGTGCACAGTGACTCGGTACCGTCTGGGAAATGTGCCAAAGCTGGTAGTTTTGTTACTCTGTTAAGTTTTATAGATACAGCATGGAAACAGGCCCTTCAGCCCATCCGGGTCCACGCCGACCATCGACCACCCGTTTCACACTCGTTCTAGGTTTTCCCGCTCTCTCATCCACTCCCGACCCACGAGAGGTCAATTGTACGTCAGCCCTCCAACCTACAAAGCCTCACCTGTCTTTGGGATGTGGGAGGAAACCGGAATACCCGGATAAGCCCCACACAGACAGCGCCCGTGGTCAGGATCGAACCCGGGTCTCCGGCGCTGTGAGGCAGCGGCTCTACCCGCTGCGCCACCATGCCGAAAACCCAGACGAGTTCCAAGAACCGTAAGAAGGTTCCAATGACTCCAGATGGGAGCCAGCCCACAGCTAAAGACAACAACCCTTAAATCAAAAGGTGCAGTTTCGGTTTGGTTCAGTTTAGTTTGTTGTCACGTGTACCGAGGTACAGTGAAAAGCTTTTGCTCGTGCTAACCAGTCAGCGGAAAGGCAATACATGATTACATTCGAGCCACGTGTAGTAGGCCTGGGCTACAGATGTCGTTCTGTGGCGGTGGGTTTATTCTGAGGTGTGTCAGTGGTGCGGATACTCACAAGGGACCTACAATGCCCACACACCAGACCACATACGGCATGATCTGTACCTGCAGCCAGGATGATTGCACCCCTGTCTGTTTTGTGGAGACCCAGTAGAGGGAGCCTTATTGTGTAGTCTGCTCAGCCTAACCAGTGCTTGCTCTTCATATTGACCTGGGGTTCACCTGCTCATCCCTCCCCCCCCCCCCCCCCCCCCCCCCCCCCCCCCCCCCACACCGGGTGAACGGACAAACCTTCCTGCGTCTAGTGTTTCTGGGGCAATGTCCTCATGGGGATGGGGGGTGCAGCAATTTGAGTAACAGCACCAGCAATCCAGAGTCTGAAGAAAGGGTCTCGACCCGAAACATCACCCATGCCTTCCCTCCAGTGATGCTGCCTGTCCCGCTGACTTACTCCAGCTTTTTGTGTCTATCTCCAGCAATCCACAACTAAAGTCACAAGAGGCTGGGGAAGGTCATTTAAAAAAATGTGTTGGAAGGATCTGCAGATGCTGGTTTAAACCAAAGAGAGACACGGAACGTTAGAGTAACTCCGAAGAAGGGTCTCGACCCGAAACGTCACCCATTCCTCACCCGAGTTGCTGCCTGTCCCGCTGAGTTACTCCAGCTTTTTGTGTCTATCTTCATTTAAATCAATTGTGGAATGGAAAGCTTAATGATTAAAGGTGACAGCAGGACAGGCGGCATCCCTGGAGAGGAGGAATGGGTAATGTTTTGGGACGAGACCCTTCCTCAGACTTCAGGCATTAAGTGTCTGTCTGAAGAAGGGTCTCGACCCGAAACGTCACCCATTCCCCCTCTCCAGAGATGCTGCCTGTCCCGCTGAGTTACTCCAGCATTTTTCGCCTATCTTCGGTGTAAACCAGCATCTGCAGTTCCTTCCTACACACGATGCCAGGTTAAAGTAATTTCCTCTGTTTATACACGGAGTCACACACCAACCAAACTGGAAAATGAATGATATAATTTCCCTCTCTGAAGGTCATTATGAAACAAGGTGGGTTTTGAAGCATAACCTGGTAGTTTCATGGTTACTACTGTCAACAGGAACGTTTTATTAATCACAAATTTAGTCAACCAGGTAAGTTTGAAATTCCACAGCTGTCATAGTGGGAACTGAACTCGCTTCCCTGAATCCTGACCCGAAAAGTCACTTCTCCATGTCCCCCAGGGATGCTGCCTGACCCGCTGAGTTACTACAGCATTTTGTGCCTTCTTTGCTGAATAATTTGTAGGTTAATTGGCCTCTCTGTAAATTCCCCCTGCTGTGCAGGGAGTGGATGCCAAAGTGCGATAACATAGGCACGATGCAACAGAGGTAGATCTGCTGCCTTACAGCTCCAGAGACCCGGGTTCGATCCTGACTACGGGTGCTGTTTGTACGGAGGCTGTACATTCTCCCCGTGACCTGCGTGTGCTTTCTCCGGGAGCTCGGGTTTCCTCCCACACTTCAAAGATGTACAGGCTTGTAGGCTAATTGGCTTGGTAAAAATTGTAAATTGTCCCTTGCATGTGTCGGGTAGTGTTAGAGTGTGGGGATCGCTTGTCGGCGCGGACTCGGTGGGCTGACGTGCCTGCTTCCTCGCTGTATCTCTGAACTAAACTAGTGTGAATGTGGCCGGTGCGTACAAAGTGGGCCGAAGGGCCTGTTTCCGTCCAGTGTCGCTTAACTAAACAAAATTAGCCCAGGGCTCTAGATTGCTCATTTAGCGACATTACCAAACCCCCAGGGGGAAAAAAAAACACTGATAGAACAATCCGAGCAAACTAAGTGTGAACTTTTGTTGTCCTATTTCAGCATGTAAATACCAGGCTAATTTTAATCAAGCACCAAGGTAAAACTCAGTTTGGTGCAGATAAGACTTGACCTTAAGAGGGCCGCAGTGTAATGACTTTGCCATTTGAGTCTGAATGACTGTACATGGTTTTCAGTAATCCAGAATCTGGCTTCCTAAAGACTATAAATTTAGAATCCAACATGATTTCAGTTGATAGCTCAGAACAGAGCGGGAGGGAAAGATACTGCCTTTTTCACCTCTCCTTCGACTAAATGACCTTTACACTTGTGTTAATAAAAGCTGAGAACGATTAATTGACCATTCACCGACTACAGCTGTTGTTGATTACAATTTTTATGGATGACTTGCTGAAAACTAATGCTCACTCCCCCCCCCCCCCCCCCTCCTCCCCCCCCCCCCAAATCCATAAAGATTCTCGATCCCACACCATTTTCACAGAGCCATTCTTTTCTCAAATGCTAATGAAAATTAAGCCGGAATTCAGTGCGGGCTGTGTTTACGGGCAGGGCTGTAAAGATGGTTAAATTGGAGGCAGAAGACTAGAAGGGTGAAGAGAGTCAGTCAGAGTACCGGGTTGATTCTTGGAGTGTGCCCACAATGAGCTGCTATCAAAGCAATATCCCACCTACTATCTTAAGTGGAATTGGAGCTATTTTGGGAAAGAGAAGGAATCATTTCCTGTACAGACACAGAACGGTGGAGTAACTCGGCCTGTCAGGCAGCATCTCTGGACAAAGAAGGAAAACATAGAAACATAGACAATAGGTGCAGGAGTAGGCCATTCGGCCCTTCGAGCCTGCACCGCCATTCAATATGATCATGGCTGATCATCCAACTCAGAATCCTGTACCTGCCTTCTCTCCATACCCCCTGATCCCTTTAGCCACAAGAGCCACATCTAACTCCCTCTTGAATATCGCCAATGAACTGGCCTCAACTACCTTCTGTGGCAGAGAATTCCACAGATTCACCACTCTCTGTGTGAAAAATGTTTTTCTCATCTCGGTCCTGAAAGACTTCCCCCTTATCCTTAAACTGTGACCCCTTGTCCTGGACTTCCCCAACATCGGGAACAATCTTCCTGCATCTAGCCTGTCCAACCCCTTAAGAATTTTGTAAGTTTCTATAAGATCCCCCCCTCAATCTTCTAAATTCTAGCGAATAGGTGAATGATCTTGGATGCTTCTTCAGACAGAGGGTCAGGAGAGAGGGAAAACAGCACGATCCGACACACACCAGGGACAAGTTACAATCTTTACAAAAGTCAATTAATCACCAGGTCCCTGGTCCAGTGAGGCAACAACTCTGCTGCTGCACCAACGTGCTGCCCCTGAGTGATGTTGGATTGGACACTAACTAGTATTGGGGGAAGGCAGGTCACCATATAAACGCCTGGAGATCCAGCAACACAACAGCCATTGTTGAACACACCCTCACCAATGGCAACATGCAGTGGGCAGCGACCATGTGTGCAGACCACAAGCGCCTCTACCTCTGCCCACATCGAGAGCTGAACCCAAGACAAGAGAGTTGTTGGTGGTAGTTCCAGCTGAGAAGAACCATCTATGTTGATGTTGATGGCGGCTGTTTGGAGCTCAGAGCGAATGTGCCATTGAGAGGTTGAGACCATCGTGTTGATGAACAGCAAAAGACGCGTAACAAAACGGTCTTAATTTTAACGCTGTGAATGGGTTTGTGTTGAACCACAGCAGGCTGTGGAGATTTAGTTTAGTTTAGATTAGTCTCGTCTAGTCTGGTTTAGTTTAGTTTAGTTTATTGTCACGTGTACCGAGGTACAGTGAAAAGCTTTTGTTACGTGCCAACCAGTTGGCGGAAAGACAATACGAGATTATAATCGAGCCATCCACAGCGTCCAGATACATGATAAGGGAATAATATGTAGCGCAAGTCCGCTTAAAAATAGTCCGAGAGTCTCCAGCGAGGCAGATGGTAGCTCAGGATCGCTCTCTAGTTGTGGTAGGATGGTTCAGTTGCCTGATAACAGCTGGGAAGAAACTGTCCCTGAATCTGGAGGTGTGCGTTTTCTGGACCGCTTGCCTGATGGGAGGGGGGAGAAGATGGAGTGAGACTGGTCCTTGATTGCGAGTTGGTACGACTGAGGTGTGCGCGGAACACACGGCATAGCGGGGGAACAGAGGGCAGTGAAATTGTAGAAACAGAGACCTGCAGATGCTGGTTTACGATAAAAAGGACATAAGGTGCTGGAGCAAGCCAACGGGTCCGGCAGCAGTGATTGTGTTACCGCAGCTGAGTTGCCACCGCCATCTCTGCCCCGGCACGGCAGGTACCTTAACGGGTCAGTCATCATCTCTGCAGAAAAGGAATAGGTGATGTTTTGGGTCGAGACCCTTCTTCAGACCCGAAACGTCAATAGACAATAGACCATAGACAATAGGTGCAGGAGTAGGCCATTCAGCCCTTCGAGCCAGCACCGCCATTCAATGTGATCATGGCTGGTCAGTACCCCGTTCCTGTCTTCTCCCCATATCCCCTGACTCCGCTATCTTTAAGAGCCCCATCTATCTCTCTCTTGAAAGTATCCAGAGAACCCGCCTTACACCACCCATCGTCACCCATTCCTTTTCTCCCGAGATGCTGTCTGACCCGCTGAGTTACTCCAGCTTTTTGTGTCTTATCTCCGGTTTCAACCAGCATCTGCAGTTCCTTCCCACACTGCAGGTGCCTTTGTTTAAAAGGGAACCCCCTTGAGTCACCTTGACATGCTTGGCATATCTGGGACCTGAGGAAGGGGCGATATTTAAAGCTGCCGTTCCCAGGGTAGAGTTTAGAGTTGGGTAGCAGGGGAGCACAGACTGACGATCGAGCCCGTTTTAAAAGTTGTAATTGTGGTACGCTCGGAAGCACTGCGAGCCCGGGAGTTGAAAAGTAATATTTGAAAACTGATCCTTAATAAATCTTTTAACCCTTTGGGTATAAAATCTATATTACTCTTTGCATCCAGGCCCTCAATAATGTGGAAATTTGTCCCGTGTAACAACATCATCATGCATATTATGAAGGAGGAAGCAAATATTCACAGGAACACTCTGGAGCCTTGTTTTATTAATGGTAGCCTATCAATAAAGCTAAAAGTGCTAACCTTGTCATATTTAGCAGCTTAGTGCTGGAATGCTTTCATTACTCAGAGGGTTAAAGTGCTCGAACATCCATTATCGTTTCCTGCCTGCTTCCCTATCTTGGACAATTCTGCCGCGTTTATGTATTTAGCACTCCGAATACTAAAAGAACCTTTCTGAACTCGGCAATTAATAATGGCAAGGAGTGGTATTTTTTTTATTTTATTGACAGCCCGTTGCTTCAGCGAGCCTCACGCCCGCCCGTGAGCGACGGCCTGTTTGTTTATTTCTTCCTCCACGCAATTTCCAGGACGCAGCAATTTTATTTATTTTTTTAATCAACTTTGATGAGAAACACACAGCAGTGCTGGATTCAACATCCACTGACTTCTGAACTGGCAGAGGCAGATGCAATACAGGCGTTTTAAAGAGACTTGTGGATTAGGCTTGTGGATGTGCAGGGAATAGAGGGATATGGATCATAGAAACATAGAAAAATAGGTGCAGGAGGAGGCCATTTGGCCCTTCGAGCCAGCACCGCCATTCAATATGATCATGGCTGATCATCTAAAATCAGTACCCCGTTCCTGCTTTCTCCCCATATCCCTCGATTCCGTTCGCCCTAAGAGCTAATTTCGACTCTCTCTTGAAAACATCCAGTGAATTGGCCTCCACTGCCTTCTGTGGCAGAGGATTCCACAGATTCACAACTCTCTCTCTGGGTGAAACTCTCATCTCCGTCCTGAAAACAGTGTTTCCTCATCTCAGTCCTAAAAACAGTTTTTCCTCATGTCATTCCCAAGGTGCAGACAGATGAGAGAGTTGGTCTTGGCATCATGTTCGGCACAGACATTGTGGGCCGAAGGGCCTGTTCCTGCACTGTTCTATGGTCCATGTGTTCACTGTGCGAGGGGACCAGGGACAAATATGTAGATGTTTACAATGGGGTCTGTGTTGAGACGAGAGCTGATGATGGGGATCTTTGTGCACTGGTTGCTCCTGGGATCCAGCTGACACGTTGATGAGATGATCCAGTGTCCCGCTTTATCGACCCCAATCTCAACATTGCCTAATGTTCCCATCCCTTGCATGATTGACCCTAAAATGACACTGGTTGATAATCCAAGCACCCTGCTTCCCCACCCCACCCATCACTGGTCCCATCCAGCCTTGGTGGGTCTCCCAGTTCCTGATGGTTTCCATCCCCAGCATCTTTCTGGTCACCAGCTTGAATGTGGTTGAAGGTCAGACAAGGGGCAGCACGGTGGTGCAACGGTACTTACAGCGCCAGAGACCCGCGTTCGATCCTGGCTATGGGTGCTGTCTGTACGGAGTTTGTAACGTTCTCCCCGTGACCTGCGTGGGTTTTCTCCGAGAACTTTGGTTTCCTCCCACACTCCAAAGACATACTGGTTTGAAGGTTAATTGGCTTGGTATAAATGTAAATTGTCCCTGGTGTAGGATGGTGTTAATATGCGGGGATCGCTGGTCGGCGCGGACTCGGTGGGCTGGAGGGCCTTTTATCCACGTTGTGTCCTGAAACTAAACCAAGTGCAACAGAATATTACGGAACAATAAAGGATGAAACACATTAGATAGATGCCAGAACCTCTGGGAAGAGGTGATTGGTTCCCTAGTCAGACAGCAGTGGGGAGGAAGCTGTTCTTAAGTCTGGATGTACGAGCTAAGCTAATGGGGTCAACTTAATCAAACATTGGGGAGGAATGATGACAGTGAGGGTCAGCATGAGCAGCGAGTAGCTGGTCTGATGCACTTCCCAATACTTCTCCTCACCACTCCACCTGAGCAAGGACCTGCCCAAGGTCACAAGACATAGCAGAGAGCTGTGGATGAAGCCTAGTCCAACATACTGTCCACTCTCCCCACAATTGACTCCATCTACACTTCACGCCGCTGGAAAAGCAGTCAACATAATCAAAGACTTGTCCCACCATTTGGAATTCATTCCTTCTTCTCCCTGTTCCCATCCAGCAGATGGTACAGAAGCTTAAAAGCTTATGCACAACCTGACTCAGGAAGAGCTTCATCCCCTCTGTTATCAGGTGTCTGACGGGTCCTTCCATAAGTGAGGGTATTGCCCTATTCACCTCAACCTCATTGCGGACATTGGACATTGGACATTGTCTCTGGAACTGGTGCGCTACAATGCTGCATAGAGACAGGCCCTTCGGCCCACGAGTCCACATCGACCATCGATCACCCCTTCACTCGTGTTCTACGTTATTCCACTTTCACATCCATTTCCCACACTCAAGGGGCGATTTACAGGGACAATGAAGGGGCCGTCCCACTGCAGCAACCTAATTGGCGAGTTTAGAAGAGTTTTGGGGCATTTGAAAAAATGTCATGTTGAAGACCTTCTTCGACTATGTACAAGACCAGCTTCGACTAGCTACGGGGAAATTGGACACCGAATAGTGGAGAGTGAAGACGACCTCCTTCGATCTCCTTTGACCTCCCTTCGACCTCCCTTCGACTATGTTGAAGACCACCTTCGACTACCCTCGATTCCCTACGACTAACATGCCGACCTACTTTGACTAAACCTACGAGTAAAAAAAGTATCGATTTTTTCCATGGCGACCTTTTTTGACCCGCGGGCATTTTTCAACACGTTGAGACCTCGAGTACGCGGGGACCACTCTTGAGCATGAAGGAGAGATACAAAGACTTTCTAGGACCTCATGTCGACCATGCTGCGAGTATGAGTCGAGGTCAAACTCGTCTGAACTCACGGATTAGGTCGCCGCAGTGGGACAGCCCCTTTATGTAAGGGACAGAAGTGTAGGGGTAACATGAGGGGGAACTTCTTAACTCAGAGAGTGGTGGCTGTGTGGAATGGTCTTCCAGCAGAAGTGGTGGAGGCAGGATCGATTTTAACATTTAAAAGTAAAGTGGATAGGTATATGGACGGGAAGGGAATGGAGGGGTATGGTCTGAGTGCAGGTAGATGGGACTAGGGGAAAATAAATGGTCGGCACGGACTGGAAGGGCCAAGAAGGCCTGTCTCCGTGCTGTAATTGTTATATGGTTATATGGTTATATGGTTTATTCTGCAAACCGCGCGTCTTTGGAACATGCGAGGAAACCGGAGCACCCGGAGCAAACCTATGGAGAATGTGCAAACTGCTCCTGATCATTATTGTGTGTGTGCGTGGCCTGGAGATGGCTGTGTGAAAACAGGCCCCTGTGTCCTCCACATTCAACCAGCATCCACGCTTCTTCTGCTCCCAGGCTGTCTAAGTGGTGGGAAGTAGGGAGATCCATTCCTAAGGCTGCAAGATGTAGCCTCACGTCAGGTTATACACGACACTGGGGAGTCCACACCTGGAGCACTGTCTTCAGTTTTGGGCACCCTGATGTTGCAAAGATGCCATGAAGCTGGAAAGAGCGCAGAGATCCACAAGGAGGTTGCCGAGACTCAAAGATCTGAACTGTAGGGAAAGGTTGGGCAGGAAAAAACTCTATTCCTAAGATCGCAAGAGTCTTTTACCCAGACTAGGGGGAATCAAGAACCAGAGGGCATAGGTTAAAGGTGAGGAGGTCAGATTTAATAGGAGACCTGAGAGACAAATTTTTCACACGTAGGATTGTGAGTGTATGGAACGAGCTGCCAGAGACAATAGTTGAGGCAGTTACAATAACAAAATGTTATAAACATTTGGACAGGTACATGGATAGGAAAGTTTCAAAGATATTACGAGTCAAACGTGGGCAGCGGAACTCCCAATGCAGTCACAGGGAGAACGTGCAAACTCCGCACCGGCCGCACCTGGGGTCAGGATCGAACCCATGTATCTGGCGACGTGAGGCAGCAACTCTATCCAGCTTGGATGGGGTACCCGGGTCAGCATGGACTAGTGGGGCCGAAGGGCCTGTATTGACTGTATTGACCTGAGCTAGATTACACTGTTAACATGCCAGCGTCTCTCTCATCTTACGTTCATATTGAAACAGTACTGGCCCAAAGGATTCGACACACATTGAACCAGAAGTTTGACTTAGTCTTGGAAAGCAAGTTTGTTTTCTTTTTGTTCCAAGGTGTGTAGTTCTTACTTCATGCCAGTATTTCTATCATTCTTCTGGTGGCTTTCTTTCAATCAAAACAAGTTCATAAGTTCATAAGTGATAGGAGCAGAATTAGGCCATTTGACCCATCAAGTTGGGTGACGTCCCAATGTTGGGTGAGTCCACAACCAGGGGCCACAGTCTTAGAATAAAGGGGAGGCCATTTAAGACTGAGCTGAGAAAAAACGTTTTCACCCAGAGAGTTGTGAATTTATGGAATTCCCTGCCACAGAGGGCAGTGGAGGCCAAGTCACTGGATGGATTTAAGAGAGAGTTGGATAGAGCTCTAGGGGCTAGTGGAATCAAGGGATATGGGGAGAAGGCAGGCACGGGTTATTGATAGCGGACGATCAGCCATGATCATATTGAATGGCGGTGCTGGCTCGAAGGGCCGAATGGCCTCCTCCTGCACCTATTTTCTATGTTTTCTATGTTTCTATGTAAGTCTCCTCTGCCATTCAATCATGGCTGATCTATCTTTCCCTCTCAACCCCATTCTCCTGCCTTCTCCCCATAACCCCTGACGCCCTACAGGCCCGGTCCCACTTAGGCGACTGCCGGTGACTGTCATAGTGGTAGCAGGTCACCGAAAAACCAGAGACTGGACACCCCCCCTACGACATAAAATTTGAAATAGGATCATTACTTTAACAGCAACAAAAAACTGAAGTCAGTACCGGCGACAACCTATGTCACCTGGTGACAACCTGCGTTAACCTGGGGGCAACTACGGCAGCACCTACGTCAGGAGAAGTCAAGCTACGCTCAGTGGCGTCAAATCCACTGTCTCCGAAATTTTTTCAACATGTTGAAAATCCAGTGGCGACCAGAAAGATGCTACAACTCTTTGGGCAACTGAGGAGACGACTCACGACCATACAGGCCACACCCCGGCGACCATGTGGCGACATCCTAGTCGCCTGTAGTCGCCTAAAAAATCGGCCCTTTACTAATCAAAATTCTATCTCTCTGCCTTGAAAATATCCACTGACTTGGCCTCCACAGTTGTCTGTGGCGATGGATTCCACAGATTCACCACCTTCTGACCAATGATATTCCTCCTCATCTTCTTCCTAACGGGATGTCCTTCAACTCTGAGGCTGTGATCTCTGGTCCTAGGCTCCCCCACTAGTGGAAACATCCTTTCCGCATCCACACTATCCAGGCCTTTCAACAATCACCAGACGGGCTAAAGGCTTGGAAAGAGATTGGCTTCTGGTAAAGTTGGCACCTGTAAACAAATATGCCCCCACCCATTTGCAGACATTTCTATGAAGGGAGTTTTTAGTGTGTGACCAATATCCTGGTGAATCAGAAAGGTGTCGATGCTCATGTTATTGACTTTAAAGGAACTGACTGTACCCAAATTGTTCTGAGTAATTGATGGTGATGAATGATAATGGTGTTTCTCTTTTCCATCTTGTGATAATAATGATTGAAGTACCTGGACAATGTAGCTGACATTAATACAATCATCCTTTTTTATATCATTGCAAAAGCCAGCAGAGGCTTGTGTATTTTAAGGCATCTTTTCTTTGCCGCCCCCATTCTGCTCAAATAGGTACATGTTGTTATTTAACTCTAAGTCACTCTCTCTATTGGCTGCCCTTCAGACTCTGCCTCACAGCGCCAGAGACCCTCGGGTGCTGCCTGTGTGGAGTTTGCTCGTTCTCCCCGTGACGGCGCGGGTTTCCTCCGGGTGCTCCGGTTTGCTCCCAAATCCCAAAGGCGTGCATTTTGATGGGCAAATTGCCCCCTAGTGTGCAGGTAGTGGGTGAGAAAGTGGGATAACATAGAATTAGTGCTGTTGATTTGAACGGGTGCCAAGGGTTATGGGGAGAAGGCAGGAAAATGGGATCAGCCATGATTGAATGGCGGAGTGGACTCGATGGGCCGATTGGCCTAATTCTACTCATACAACTTGTGCGAACGGGTGATCGATGGTCAGTGTGGACTTGGTGGACCAAAGACCATGTTTCCATGTCTTGAATCGTTCAATTCAATTCAACATGCAAAGGAATAGAAAGGGTGAATGCACAGAGTGTATTGCCCAGAGTACTGCAATCAGAAGCATGGGACGCAGGTTTAATGTGAGTGGGGATTGATTTAGTAGGAACCTGAGGGATAACCTTTTCACTCAGAGGGTGGTGGGTGTGTGGAACAAGCTGCTGGAGGAGGTCGTTGAGGCTGGTAAGATCAGATGGAGCTTCTCTGTCTCTGTTGATAATGGTCGGGCTGTAAGATGTGTCAGCAAGCCAGATTATACAAGGAAAAGGGTAAATAAACTAAGACAAAATAATAACAGACAGTTGAATTTGGGGCTGAGCAAGAAACCCGAATTGAATGAATCCAGAGATATTGGAGAATTATTGGACCGGATGTGATTGCAGAGAAAGTTTAGTTTAGTTTAAAGACACAGTGTGGAAACAGGCCCTTTGGCCCATCAAGTCCACACTAGTTCTATGTTATCCCAGTTTCACATTCTGTGCACTAGGGGCAATTTGCAGAGGGCAACTAACAAGCAAACCTGCACGCCCTTGGAGTGTGGGAGGGAACCGGAGCACCCGGAGAAAACCCACGCGGTCACAGGGAGAACGTACAATCTCGCAACAGGCAGCTCCCGTGGTCAGGATCAAACCCAGATCTCTGGCGTTGTAAGGCAGCAGCTCTACCCGCTGCGCCACCGTGCCACCCCTGTGGAGTGCCGAGTGTTCTGGAGGTGGAAATCAGTAACCAGGGGACTGTTCACCTACGAGCTGCTCAGGGTAGGACATCCAATTAGACGCTCATGTTAATGGCGTAAAATAAATTGTCATTCAGCATTTACTCATGTGTTACTAACATCTAATGGAAGAGCAGCTAGTCCTCACCTTGAGCTGTTCATGGGCACTTCAATACAAAGCCACTGCATCGTCTAGAGGAACCTATCTGCTGAAAGCTCGGACGCTGAAGTGCGGAACGTTCAGCCACCGCTCCGTGGGAGTGTGATGAGCGTGGCCGTTCCCCAGCACTGGCCTGGCGTTGCTCCACGCAGCACGCCATGCAGCGTCCGCGGTGTAACGTTGCGGCTCACAGACGTGCGACGTTGTGTCACGGGCACAAGGCTAAGTGTTGGTGGAACTCGGCACGTCAGGCGGCATCTGTGGAGGGATTGGGCACGTGACGTTTCGAGTCGGGACCCTTCTTTGAGAATATAATCGCCCCCCCCCCCCACCCCCTGGGCTGGATAGATAGGCCCAGGGGGTCTTGCACAAAAAGGGCATCAACACAACATCTTGTACTGGAAGTGACAGCTCCCTCAATACCGCGTTGGACCATAAACCGGGGTCCTGGTGCCTACGTTTTTTTTAGTTTAGTTTAGATTATTTAGTTTGGAGATATTCTGCACGTCTCCAGAGTGGGATTGCAAAGTCCAGCTTTTAGCCTCACGGACAACAGTCTGGTCCCGTCAAACCACAGCCAACTCCAATGGGCTTTGACCAAGCTTGATCTCACCTCATCTCCCCTCTGAAGCTGACAAGCCCCGACACTGGCCATCGAGCCCAAGTGCGGGGGGGTCTTGCCTTCGTCCACCAAGACCACCCGGCCTCAGTCGCGGACCACACACCGTCCCGTCCACTCACTGACTCGGGACCCTCGCTATCGTTAGTGTTAAACCATCCCGCCACAACCAGAGAGCAGTGCTCAACTACCATCCACCTCTTTGATGGCCCTCGGACTATCCTTGATCAGACTTTACTAGCTTTATGCTGCACTAAACGTTATTCCCTAATCATGTATCTATACACTGTAAATAGATCGATTGTAATGATGATTTGTCTTTCCGCTGACTGGTTAGCGCGCAACAAAAGCTTTTCACTGTACCTCGGTACACGTGACAACAAACTAAACTGTCAACTGAGCAAGGAGCGCCTGAAGATGGACAAAGTACTGGAGTAACTCAGCAGGTCACACAGCATCTCTGGAGAAGGAGGAATAGGTGATGTTTCAGGTCGAGGCCCTTCTCCTGTCTCTGAAGAAGTCTGTTCACTTATCGAATGAGTCGGAAGAAGGGTCTCGACCTGAAACGTCACCTATTCCTTTCCTCCAGAGATGCTGCCTGACCCGCTGAGCTACTCCAGCATTTTGTGTCTATCTTCGGTGTAAACCAGCACCTGCTGTCCCTTCCTGCACAGCCTCAATGAGGGGCTCTCCATCCCAGGTGCGGGGGCGGCTAAACCAGGAGCCATGCTCTGAAGATGGACACAAAATGCCGGAGTAACTCGGCGGGACAGGCAGCATCTGTGGAGAAGGAGGAACGGGTGGCGTTCTGAGTCCAGACCGTTCCTTCAGACTCTGGAGAAGTCTGTTTACTCATCGAATTAGTCTGAAGAAGAAGGGTCTCGACTCGGAACGTCACCTATTCCTTTTCTCTGGAGATGCCAAGCTCCGATCCTCTGTCCTCTCTTGTTAAAAGTGTTGCAAAGGAGAGCTGCGGGGTTTTGCAATGGCTGTTGGCGGGCTGCCGGGAGGGACGTTAATGTCTGCTGGAACAATAAAGAGTGATCTGTGGACAATATGGCTCATTAAATACAAAGGGCACAGAGGGTTGTTCTACTGGATTCACTCTTCAAATGACCACATTAAGATTTTCACACTTCAGACACTTCAGACACAGCAGCACAAACTCATTATGAATCTGTCCTCATATCAGTGAAAGGGCGCAGGAGCCAGCTGTTATTCACAACCTAAATCATTATCTATATTATCCCAGCACTGGACGGCTTGCACTGCTGCAGCCACGGGCTGAGGTCCAGTACCAGCAGAAACTGGAGCGTGAAACACAGTTACTTAAATAACCCGGTATAAACCACGCATACATAGTCAGTGTCATCGACTTGTGCAGGACAGAGCTGGCCCTTCGGCCCATTACATAACGACACGTGATAGAAGTAGAATTTGGCCATTCGGCCCATCAAGCCTACTCCGCCATTCAATCATGGCTGATCTATCTCTCCCTCACAACCCCATTCTACTGCCTTCTCCCCATAACACCTGACACCCGTTAACTAAACTAAAGGAGCAGAATTAGGCCATTCGGCCCATCAAGCCTACTTCGCCATGCTGACCATCGAGTGGCTTTCAGTACTAATCCCGTTCACCAGCACTTGCCGTGTGTTCCACTCCTTGGCAATTCGAGTGTTGGTCCACGTACTTGAAGGCTGCATGAGTTTGTGCCGCCAGCAACTATTCACGTTGGCTCGGCGGTAGAGCTGCTGCCTTATAGCGCCAGAGACCCGGGTTCAATCCTGACTAAGGGTGTTGGCTGTACGGAGTTTGTACGTTCACCTCATGACCTGCGTGGGTTTTCTCTAAGATCTTCGGTTTCCTCCCGCACGCCATAGACTTGCTGCGTTGTCGGATAATTGGTTCGGTATAAATGTAAATTGTCCCTCGTGTGTGTAGGATAGTGTTAATGTGCGGGGATCGCTGGCCGGCGCGGCCTCATTGGGCCAACGGGCCTGTTTCCGTGCTATATCTCTAAACTAAACCAAAGGAGCAGGAAGAGGCCATTCGGCCCATCGTCTACTTCGCCATTCAATCCTGGCTGATTTACCTTTCCCTCTCAACCCCATTCTACCCCTCACCACTGACACGTATACTAATCAAATATGAAGACATCGAGCTCCAGACAAAACCTTTCGGGCAGTGCGTTGCAGAGTCCAACGTTTCACAGAGTGAGTTCCCAAGTGCATTGTTCCTCCGTGTGGAGAATAAAGGGGAGGTCATTTAAGACTGAGGTGAGAAAAACCGTTTTCACCCAGAGAGTTGTGAATTTATGGAATTCCCTGCCACAGAGGGCAGTGGAGGACAAATCACTGGATGGATTTAAGAGAGAGTTAGATAGAGCTCTAGGGGCTAGAGGAGTCGAGGGATACGGGGAGAAGGCGGGCACGGGTTATTGATTGGGGACGATCAGCCATGATCACAATGAATGGCGGTGCTGGCTCGAAGGGCCGAATGGCCTCCTCCTGCACCTATTTTCTACATTTCTATGTTTCTGTGTGTGCCAAGGTTCTTTTGGAAAATGGTGACTGTGAAACTACCAACTTATCGACGGACACAGAAAGCTGGAGTAACTCAGCGGGTCAGGCAGCGTGTGTGGAGCGAAGGCGCAGGTGATGTTTCAGGTCGAGACCCTTCTTCAGTTGGCACTCGTTTAGTTTACTGACGTGTCGCACTGAGGGGAAGTGTGACATTGTTACCCAGTGTGGTTCACATGTGACTCCTGACCCATCAGCGAGGTTGGTTCTGGAATGGCGCTGGCAGCAAGCGAATCAGTTCAAGGGCAAACATGGACCAGTAACAAACTTGCGAGAGTATACAAAGAAGTGTAGGTGCTGGAACCTTGTGTCGGGCTGGAGCAACTCAGCGAGACAGGCAGCATCTCTGGAGAACAAGGATATGCGATGCTTCGGGTCGGGACCTGACCCAGAGCATCTTAAGGCTTAGACTTAGGAAGTTCGGCACGTCCCCAACAACTCTCCCCAACTTCTACAGATGCGCTGCAGAAAGCATTTTATCGGGATGCATCGCAGCACGGTTTGGGAATAGCCACTTCCCAGACCGTAAGAAATTGTACAGAATTGAGGACCAAACCCAGACCTTCACACAAACTAACCTCCCTTCCATTGACTTCATCTACACTTCACGCTGCCTCAACAAGGCCACCAGCATAATCAAGGACCAGTCGCACCCTGGTCACTCCCTCTTCTCCCCTCTCCCATCAGGCAAGAGGTACACAAGTGTGAAAACGCACACCTCCAGATTCAGGGACAGTTTCTTCCCAGCTGTTATCAGGCAACTGAACCATCCCCTCACCAACTATAGAGCAGCCCCGACCTACCATCTACCTCACTGGAGACCTTCAAACTATCTTTAATCGGACTTCACTGGTCTTTATCTTGCACTAAACATTATTCCTTTATCTTGTATCTGTTCACTGTGGACAGCTTGTGATTCTGTATAGTCTTTCGGCTGACTGGTTAGCACGCAACAAAACAGCTTCTCACTGTACCTCGGTACACGTGACAATAAACTAAACTAAACCAAGCTATCCATGACTGAGTTACTCCAGCACTTTGTGTTTCAAGTTTCCAGATTTGAGGAAGGACATTCTTGCTATTGAGGGAGTGCAGCGTAGGTTTACAAGGTTAATTCCCGGGATGGCAGGGACTGTCATATGCTGAGAGAGTGGAGCAGCTGGGCTTGTAAACTCTGGAGTTTAGAAGGATGAGAGGGGATCTTATTGAAACATATAAGATTATTAAAGGTTTGGACACGCTAGAGGCAGGAAACATGTTCCCGATGTTGGGGGAGTCCAGAACAAGGGGCCACAGTTTAAGAATAAGGAGTAAGCCATTTAGAACGCAGAGGAAACGCTTATTCTCACAGAGAGTTGTGAGTCTGTGGAATTCTCTGCCTCAGAGGGTGGTGGAGGCCGGTTCTTTGGATACTTTCCAGAGAGAGCTAGATAGGGCTCTTAAAGATAGCGGAGTCAGGGGATATGGGGAGAAGGCAGGAACGGGATACTGATTGGGGATGATCAGCCATGATCACATTGAATGGTGGTGCTGGCTCGAAGGGCCGAATGGCCTATTCCTGCACCTATTGTCTATTGTCTATTGCCAGATCTGTACACATTGAAAAGGATGCCTTTGGAAAACCTTCTTGTCAAAGAGAAGTCCCGCAGAATTCCTCTGCTGCTGTTGCAAGTTGGAGCTCTCCTGAAAGCGGTAGCCTGGCACCTGGCTGTGAAATCGCTGCAAAATCGCTGAGACTGTGTAATCTGTGTGTAAAGTGCCCCCCCCCCCCCCATAAATAACCAGGGACAACATGCCCACCTTGGACAGGTGCAGACCCTCCCAAACCACAGAAGGGCAACCAATTATCTAGCAATTTCATTTTATGTTTCCTGGTTTTCTGCCAGATCTTTTCTACCCCTTGATGGCCCTAATTCCGCTGTTTTAGTGGATGGACATGGACATGGGTTGGTCTCCCTTTAAGGTAGTCCGATGTAGTAACATTTCGGTCAAATAGACAATAGACAATCGACAATAGACAATAGGTTCAGGAGTAGGCCATTTGGCCCTTCCAGCCAGCACCGCCATTCAATGTGATCATGGCTGATCATCCCCAATCAGTACCCCGTTCCTGCCTTCCCCCCCATATCCCCTGACTATTTTTAAGAGCCCTATCTAGCTCCCTCTTGAAAGCATCCGGAGAACCTGCCTCCACCGCCCTCTGAGGCAGAGAATTCCACAGACTCGCCACTCTCTGTGAGAAAA
Source organism: Raja brachyura (assembly GCA_963514005.1). The sequence goes on from OY740811.1 coordinate 9,364,793, forward strand.
AGTGTTTCCTCGTCTCCGTTCTAAATGGCTTCCTCCTTATTCTTAAACTGTGTGTGGTCCCTGGTTCTGGACTCCCCCAACATCGGGAACATGTTTCCTGCCTCTAATGTGTCCAAGCCCTTCACAATCTTATATGTTGCAACTGCAGCCCAATTTCCGGCTGCCTTGTGATGTGTCTCTGGCTGGTGTCGACACTTGCGTCCAGCAGAGGGGAAACTAGTGAGGTGTTTGGACGGCAGAATGGGGAGAGAATATACTTTATAATTGTTACCACGAGGAATCACGTTAGAGAGACACAAAATGCTGGAGTAACTCAGCGGGAAAGGCAGCATCTCTGGAGAGAAGGAATGGGTGACGTTTCGGGCTGAAGATGGGTCTCAACCTGAAATGTCACCCATTCCTTCTCTCCAGGGATGCTGTCTGTCCCGCTGAGTTACTCCTATCTTCGGTAGAAACCAGCATCTGCAGTTCCTTCCTTTATTCCAGGTTAATCCATTGTGCTGGCATCAACTCTCACGAGCAAAATTAAAACACA